>CAJNDT010000257.1:0-10000 GCA_905221615.1 Symbiodinium sp. CCMP2592 | reverse complement strand
TTCAAGTGAAGTACCATCTTCGGGTTCCATAATGTTTGACGCTCTTGCGGAGAGGGAGCTGCCGGGTTCGAAGAATGAATACATATGTGGGGAAAGCTTGCAACCTTGGAGGTTTGGTTGCTGCAGACCATGCAATGCCATTTTGACACCGGCAGAACCAACGTGGCGCTAGCGGTCGCACACCGCTGAGGGTGCGAGATTGTGGTTGATGCTGTTGGGGAAAAAGACTGGCGTGATTTGCAAGGTGTAGGGTTTAGGGTTTTGCAGCGTCTTCGTGGTGCCTAAGCCAGGGTTGTCGTCGGATCGGTTTGCTACTGCGTCCGTTTGCGCAATTCAATCAGAGACGGTGCCAGGCATGCGGCTCAAAGCTTCAGGACTAATCTCTTTGCATTCGCCTGCAACGACGGAGCAGTATTGATGGCATGACGAGCGTGAGCATGACAATCTTCGTCGTCAGTACAGTCTCATCGAAAAGCAAAGTCTAGTGGTATTATATGTCCGAAGTCACAGGTCCACGTCGTCCAGGGCGGCATCAACGAGCGTGCCGGCTCGATACCTGGCTTTTCCAGACTCTTCTTGGGCGATAATAGCCGATCTGGTAGTGAAGGTGTGCTGCATAGTCCAATTGGGTTTGGTCAAAATCATGCAAAGTGCTCAAGCAGACTGAGGCTGAGGCTCCCGTTCTCAATCGGGCAGCAGTAGAAACGATGAAGTCAGCAAAGGCCTTGCATCGGTAGGAAAACTCGCATTGCGCGACAGGCAGTCGTCTTAGATGCGACGCCTCCCTTGGCAGCAGCAGGCTGGTTGCAGAGATGTGTATCCGAATGCCAATTTTCATGACCGATCGTCTGCAGAGTGAAAGCTCAAACCCCACTACCCGAAGCTCAGCATGTTTGGAGGGTCGTGCTGAATTTTTTCAGACCCTCTTCCGACGCACCATGTGTGATGCTGGATAGGTGCAGCGCTGCCGACACATCCTCTCTCCTTGAGCTCCTCAAGGCCGGAATTGCGAACGCGGTCAGACCTGGACCGGACAGCTCGTCATCGGCTTGCGAGCAGATTTTTGATACTTACAAGGGTTGGAGTCCTTGATCAACATCTGTCTCTACATGTAAAGGTCTCACACGCCCCTGCCAACGCCATGCTCGACTCCAAACCAGGCAGCTGCTGCATTTGGTTTGTTCTTGGCTGAGTATTCATGGGCCGTCGACCTCGAGTAGCAACATCCGAAAGTGGCCCTCTGCATTGAAGGGTCCTTCTGGCCTGCCAGCTGCCAGGAGCCTGCGGCTGAACCGACTTCCGGCGAGTGCCTTAGAGTGCGGAGGGATCAGAGGGTTTGGGTTTGGAGCTCGTCTTGAGGGATGCCCTGCATGGATTCAGATGTCAGTTCATGTCCGAGTAATTCTGTCGAAGCTTCGAGATCAGGACTTGGATTAAGCCTTTTGAGCACATTTACAATCTCTTCGCCCACCAGTTTGTGGGCGCGCCTGCGTTTTGCAGACGGACACTGGGATCAGATTGTGAGAACTCCAAGATGGCTGTTGCATGGTAAGGTTTACGAGTATGAGATGATAAAGATAATAAGGGGTGCGACTTTGATAATAAGGGTTACTGTGTAGGTACGGTAAGGGTTTGCCCTGTTCAAGTGCAGTAGCTCGACCAATGACACCCGCAGTGGGTGGACCTGGGTGGACTGAGGTGGGGCCGCTGGCATCAATGCAGAGAGGCGCCGCTTCGGCAGTTGAGATTTGTGTTTTGAGCCTGATCATTTGGAGTCGGCACGGAGGGATCGCAGTTTAAACAGCTCAGAAATCACACACGAGGAACTCAGGTTGTAGAAATGAAGAGCGGTCACAGGGGATCTTAGTGCAGCAAGGCTTCTGGAGAAACTTAAATGCAACAAGTTGATGCAAGACAAAAGCGGCGGTACATGATAACATGATGCAACCTTGAGAAATGCAACCACATGTACACTGCATACTGTTTCTCATGATCTTGGCTTAGTTGCAATGAAGATGATTCGCGTGAGGAGCATCATCGAGATGGTGACAAGCAAGGTGTGATGATGTTCATGAGGAATCGAGGAAGACGCCCATGGCGACGACAAATGGTTGCTGTGATGATGGTCTTTGTGAGGATGGCTGTTCTTGCTGTTATTCAATGTCTATGGCC
This sequence comes from Symbiodinium sp. CCMP2592, assembly GCA_905221615.1. Lineage (NCBI taxonomy): Eukaryota > Dinophyceae > Suessiales > Symbiodiniaceae > Symbiodinium > Symbiodinium sp. CCMP2592. Next base: position 7,828 of record CAJNDT010000257.1, on the reverse strand, counting down.
AGAAGTCTTTGTGTCAGTTTCCTTCCCTCAGTGATAGTCGGCTGGCCATCCCTGGTTGCAGCAGGCATTCAGTTGCTATCGAGGACAAGTCGCTGAAAACTCCCTCAGGCCGGCCTTCTTGGGAGGGGCTGGGAAGCCACGTCAAAATGGCGGCTTATGCTTATGAGAACTAGCGAATTCATTTATCGAATGATCTCGGGAAAAACACTGTCAGTACGGCACAGGAGAGTTGGATGACCTGAGCAACATCTGGATGAGCAGTCTTCCCGACTGGGGCCGGAGGAGGCCAAGAGTCGGAAACAGCGTAATGCAGGGTTTTGGATGCCTTATCCTATACCAGTATCGGGACTATACCGGGATACTATTGTGGTTTCGAAAGAGATTTATGGTAGTAGCATTCGCGTTCTTTGTGCTGTCGTCACCGCCGTCTCTGTCCTGTTACCCGACTTGGTGTACCTTCTTGTCGTGTTAGAAGGATGAGTAGCAGAGTAGCAGAAACAGGAGTAGCAGCAAGAGCAGCAGGAGTAGCAGGAGCAGCATCAGCAGCAGCAGTCGCGGCAGAACAATGCTGCTTCGTGACACTTACTGTACTTGTTCTTGTTCTGATTGTTCTTGTTATTACTCTTGCTGTTGCTGCTGCTGTTACAGTTACTGTTACCATTGCAGTCACTGTTACTGTTGCTTCGGTGTTGGTGGTGGCGGTGTTGTTGGCCGTTGGCCGTTGGTTGTTGGCTGTTGGTTGTTGGTTGGTGCTTGTTGTTTGTTGTTTTTGTGCTCGTTCTCTTGTTGTACGGCTTCCGCAAACTGGCCAGGAGTATGTCCTTGGATGGCTCCCGGGGGACGGGTGGTACATCACGGTCCGTCAGCCCGGAGGAGCAAGCTTGCGGAGTTGCGCTGAGGGCTGGGCTAGGCCCTTTCGCTTGCGGTGTTGTTCCGGATGCGATGTGGATCAGCTTCGAAGATTCTGCAGGATCCCTCCAGAGGGCCTTCTATCGGAGACCTCCAGTCCTCAGGGCGCATGGCCCGGGGCCTACCTACCTACCAATGGACAACCCAATTCTCAGCGTGTTTTTCAGCTTCCAGCTCTATTTTGGATTATACGGGGCGTATTTCTGAGGCCTCTAAGCATCAAGATACTTGGGACTCACCATTGCGATCGTTGCAGAATGACGGGGATTTTTCAAGTTTCATTTAGTTAGCGGAGCGTCAGACAGCCCGAGGATCCCAGAGGTTTAGTCCAGCCTCACAGTGCCAGGCACGTGGTTCTGCGGCCTCTGTCTCCAGCGGTTCGCCTTGGCTGAAGCTGCAGGGTTTTGGGTTTCGCCCGGCGGTAGATATTTGAATGCATGCATGTGGGCAGCTAAAGAACGAAGGATAGATGGACTGTGTGGTTTGTCTGTTTTGTCCGTCTGTCTGCGTGCTGGCTGGCTAGCGGCTAGCTGTATATACGTATGTATGTGCTTAGGTACGTATCACACATATGTATGTATAAATGTGTATACATACATGTATACATATGAGTATATGCATATCCTTTTAAAGATGTATAGACGTATAAATAGCTGTATAGATGTATAGATGTACAGATGCATAGATCTGTAGATGTGGATCAGTATATCAGTATATCTGTATATATGTATGTGCACATGTATGTTGTGTATGTGTGTGTATATGTATGTGCATACTTATACATACATATATACTGTTCATATCCATATACCTATACATGCATACCAGTCTGTACCATCTTAGCAGCACTCGCCCAGACCACTTCGACCCGATTTGACTGTGTTGAAGGTACGGCTCGTTATCCGCCGGAGTCGGAGGGCGAGATCTGTCTCTTCGGAATGAGCGACGACGAGGAGGTACTTGCACGTGCAAGAGGCTTACAGTCTGTAGGAGACCTCACCATCGGCAGCAGCTTCCTCCCGTCGCTGCGTTTAGTTTGCCATGTTTCCTCATTGGCACTTTTCCTGGCGGATGCTTCCTGTGTTGAAACCCAGCCGTACCAGGAGAAGATGCCGTCCGATGAAGAGGATGTGGAGAGGCCGACGCCTCCGACCAGCTCCATCCAAATAGGCTTGATTTTGTAAACTCCCCAGTGCCTTCAGAAGCTCCAAGCAACCGGCCGGAGAATCATGGGAACAGTGCCGTGAGCACCGATTCCTGCAACTGCCGCGAAGTCCATGAGCTCTTTCAGAGTCTGGGAAGGAATGTCGTCGCATCGGCCATCGTGGAGGCACTGACATCTCCAGGGTCTGGAGCTTCGAACATGATTTCACCCATGAGCTGGTGAGGAGATTCCCATGAAGATCATGCTTCCTTCATGAAGATCCATGGGAGCCCCAAGTGTAGGGGAATCGATCGTCAGAGCACAACGTCGAGCCTAGTTTGCCTTTGATCATGTTGTCTTTTTCTTAGCATATCCGCGGGATGTGCTTCGGCCATTGACAGATTTCGATCCCACTAGTACAGGCAAGCGTATGCCCGCACGAAAGACCTAAGCCTCACGAATCCGCGACACAGGGTGGCGGTGGCGGAGCGTTCGCCACAGCATCCACCCGTATCGATGTTTCGAAGTTGGCCAGGAGCCCAGCAAGACCGACAACAGCAAACGTTTCATACGAGAGGAGCAGGTGGCAGGATCGTGCACGCACTGCTTACTCGGAGGTGGAGTAGTGGATAGGAGGCGCTGTATGGCACGCATAAACCGAGTGGCCGACCTCAGCATCCGTATTCATGCAAAGGACGTCCGGTCAGGTCTCCTGAAGAAACAACCATTCAGTCAAAGACGAAGACGGAGACAAACTGCCGGCCATGCCGTGAGTTGAGGGCTTCTCGAAGGTTTCAGGCCAAATGATTATACAGATGACGTCTTAAGACGAGGCACACATTCTCCCTCGCAGTGCCGGAACCTGGCGACTGCTTCACTTGAAACTCTGCCCCGTGCACGCTCACGTCGACGAGCAGGGGTAGCAATCAGCGTGACTGCGACCTCCTCACCAGAAGTCGTAAATGGCTGGCGGTGTTCTCTCGTAGCGTAGTGCGCAGTCATGTGTACCGCGTTGGTTTACACACCAATTTGCTGCCTCCTCGTAAAAGAAAGAGCTTCCAGGGACTCGCCGACCTCGAGTCCGATCAGCCAGGGCTGTCACGGAGGAGCTCACAGGCGTGAACCGCGAGCTTCGTGCGAGAGGTTTCTGGTTTGCTGGATCTGCATGCCATCGCGAGCCGTGTCGAGTGCAAATGTCGGCGGTTGGTAAATTTTCACAATCCTCGCAAGGCTGTCAGATTCTCCCGAGCCCCGTGCCGGAAAGAACAGACCTGTCCATGATTTGATAAAGCATCGCCAGGGAGGATACCCGTCCCAAGTAGTAAGAACTCGACGAGGTAATCCGAAACTCCTCCGTCCCACAGTGAAAATGGCGGTTTCTGCCAGCGCCAGGCAAGCCCGAGACAGCGGTTTTCGCCTCTGATCGTGGCTTGGCGAGAGAAGAAATTCCGAAGCATTGGCAGAGGCTGGCCAGTCAGAAAACTCAGGTCTGGGTGTGCGTATTGGGGATCGCATGAACATGAAGGCTCGTGACATGCAAGTTGCTAAGTGCACAGAGCCGTCGCACTTCGGGCATGCATGTGCATGCGCAAGACACAAAGGCATGCATGGATGCATGTGTGTTTGTGTGTGCGTGTGTGCAAGAGCGGCAAACGTTGGCAATGCCCAGGCACAGCTGAACCCCTTCCAGCCGCCTCCGTCCTTGGATCTTCCACCCGGACACGCTGCAGGTCAGTACTGGGATTTACATCTGCAGGTTCTTCCGAAGGAGCAGGCTGAGTGACTCGACTTTCTGCGGTCGCTGTAGCCATCGCTAGAACCAAACTACGACGCATCGTATCGTCCCAGAGACCACGTAGGGATCTGTCAGGTAACTTCCTCAGACAAGGCCCTGGTCCCCAAAGCCGAAAGGCGGAACGAAGAGCTCTGTGCTGGGCCTCGTTGATCTCACCATCTGAGAAGCCTGAAGGGTTCCTTGGTGCAAAACGAAAGGAGACTCTGAGACTACGACCCACAGAAATATCCATAACGCAGCGTAGTCGTGTAGCAGAGTCGAATGTAACGTGACTTCGTGTCACCAGCCACGCTTCCTTCAGCTCAATCGCCGCCGGCCTTGGATGCAGCGGGCCCCGAGGAGGATGCCTGGTGGGCAGTGGGTCGTTTCTCAAGGTTTCAGGTCTGGGATGCAAGATTCCGGTTTTGGGAGTGGTGGCAGCGAGTCGAGGGCTGCGGCCTTTAGCCCTGGGCTCCGGGTGGCCATGGCAGAAGCAAGAAGACGGTAGCGGTAGACCAAGGGGTAGCCGAGACACAATTTTGCTGTGAAACTTTGGTCGTCCGTGCTCCATCCGTCGCGCATCCAAGTGTCGAGTCCTTGGAGGGTTATGCCTTGACACGTCAGGAACATCAAATCCCGAGCCCTCTTGAACTCGAAAGTCTGCCCTGGCCGACGTAGCAAGCCACAGGCAGCTAAACAGAAGCTCGCTTGCAAGCCATTTAGCTACAAGATGATGCTCACCAGCCCCAAACCTGCTAAAAAAGAGCCGTTCAGAACCCCAAACATCCTGGATGCTCAGCCCGAACTCCTTAGAGGCCTAAGCCCCCCGTGCAGGATGGAGTCAGTTCAGGGGTCGCCAAGGCTCGCGCTCTAGCTTCTGACAGAGTGAATAGACGATGCTACTTTCACGATTTTGTGGTTCATGGAACCACGGTTTTTTGCGTAAAGGACCGGGGACCTTGGTCATGCGCATTTCTCATAAGCTGTGAAGGAAGGGGTTTCTTCCCAATCGAAGGTGCTCCAACAGGTCCATTTTTGCAGAGCTTCCAGCTCGGGTTGCATCTGGTGGTGCCCTTTTTCACTTTGGCTTATTGTTATTGCTTTAGAGTTTTGGCCAGACTTTGTCCTAGCCTGTCATCCGGTTCTTCTGTGATTCTTGGGTCAGAGCTCTGGATGGAGTGCATCAAAAGAGGCTGTTGTCGCGGCTTCTAAACACGTGGTGGCGCGCCCCAACCAACCCCAAACAAGGAATTCCAGCTTCCAAACAGCGGAAACCCCAGCTGTCGTACCAGGCGGATGAAGTGGGCCTGCTGGTGGAGCAGGAGCGGCCTATGTGAATCAAGCTGGGTTTGGGCAGAGGCTACGTACAGAAGAGCCTTTTGGCATGAAGCTCTTTTCGGCCTTCTGCACGGGTGGCATTAGGGCATTCGGGATTCCACTCTTCTTCTTTCGGGCTGCTTGAAAAACATGCTCAACAGGAGCTCTTAAAACCCTCGTGCTGATCCGGTACCCAAGCTCGAGCCATGAGCTGAAGTAAACTCCTTCAAACTCCCCGAGCTCCGACAGATGGGAGACCTGGTTTGCCGGCTACAGCAGCGGCAGGCTGGAGGGTCTCTGAAGTTGAAATGGGCCCCTCCAGCTCATGCGCTGATGGTTTATGGGGGAACAGGTGCATCTCAGGTGTTGCAGTGGTGTTTAGCGGACCTCCACTGCTGGGCCCCGCGACAGCTGATTGTAATGGGAATGCTATTAACCTAGGGCAAATTCGGAGCTTTGCTTGCTCGGGCCTCGCCATCCACGAATTGCGAAGCCGCCCGAAAGTGCTGAAGGCCTTTATGTTCATACAAGTTGTGTATTTATGGCATGATTTGCGTAACATTGTACAGAATTGTATAGTATCGTATAGTGCATTATAGTATAATTAAAGTAGATGAAGCCCCAGCTTTGGCACTCAAAGCTGCGGGTCTTGGGGGAGCCAGGATCTTGCCATCTTCTCCGAGGAAACATACCCAGAGGCGCACTGCGCATGCTACGCGCAGAGCTAGTCGTGCGGCTTTTAGCACATGTTTTCAAGCCTTTGCAGAGGAGAAGTGGGTGAGCGTTTCTAGACGACGGGACACATCAGAAGCGGCTTTGGTCTTGCTGGCAGTGCATTCGCAGCTTCAGAGGCAAGCATACGCCATGGTCTGAGCGATACTCTTGCAATAGTCATGACAGCCTGAGCCGAACGTGGCAACAAGACAGCCCTAAGCCTAAACCCTAAACCTAAACCCTAAGCCTTGTGGGAGAGTCGCTTCAGGGTCATCAGATTCTTCTCGAAGGATCGACTGTGTGTTAGCAAGGAGAGCCGATCATCGGATGACGAATAAAGAAGTGCTATCATCACATTATATCGTAGTATAGTATGATACAGTATCTGTAAGTTTTAGTATACTGTAGTATAGCAGAGTATATTATGGTATGTTGTAGTATCTTTTGGTACATTGTGTCATATCCTATTCTAGTCGTTCATGTTGTCTTCAAGGGATCCGTGGAGACATGGATTCGATGGGGTAAAGGGACATCCCAAACTTCCCAAGGTTCCCCCAAAACATCCCAACCGCTTCAATCGAAGAAGAGCTCGCATTTTTCGCATTCGGCTGTCTTCCACCCACTCGAGCTGCAATCCGAGAACCAAAACATCAGACCCACCTCTTCCCAACTTCAAGCCTCACCTAAAACCTCGCACGAGTCTTCTGTTTTTCGTGTCTCCTGCACAGCCCTTCTGGAGCAGGAGCTCCTTCGGCGTTTGGACCATTTCCGCGATGTGGCGAAGGGCCTCGCCGCACGTGGCCGAGCTGTCTTGGGTCCGGACAACTGTGTGTGCGTGTGAGCTTGTGAGTCTGTGGCCTGTGTCGTGTGTACCACGATTAGGCCATGATGAGGCAATTCGACCACAAGCTCTGCGGTGTCTCTAGCGGTAGGTACTGGTGATGGAGCATAATGGCACATGTGTAGCGCTATCACGAAAAACATCCATAAACTCGTCAGCATCATCGTCATCCTCGTCGTCGTCATCACCATTATCATTCTTTTGCCGGCGTCGCTGCAGTTAACGACAGCACCACCATAATGTCCTGCATCACCATTACCACTTTGATCTCGGCTCCGTGCGTTTCATTTGGCAAACGGTTGAGCTATGCACTATCCAGACGATGCTGTGGGCTACAGCTTGAAAAAGAAGGCGGTGAGGAGCAACATAATGGTGATGAGAGTGGTGATGTGACGGTGATGATTTTGGGTGGTCTGCTCTGGATGAAAGATGTCCGTGATGTCAATGCTGCTGGCGGAGGTGCTGTCTCCGCGGGTTGGCGGTGTTGAATTGCTGGCTTTGGGCAGGAGTGCTTCAGGTCACCTAACATGCAGCTGGAGGGTCCAGTGACAAGGTTGGGCTGGGTGCGTCCGACAAGTGGCAGCTCACTTCTAACAATGCAGAAGATGCTGTCCAATCGCCGGGATGGGATGGGCTGGGATTATACCGTGTTCGGCAGCTCGTCTGACATGTGGCGGCTAGCCTCTTGGAGCGCTTTTGCTACGACTGTCCAGTTCCTTCTCCAGTCTGTGGCTTGTAGGTGCCTGGGACGGAGACTTCCTTCAGAGGTGTGTGCTTGTCTGCGTCTGTGCGAGCTTGCCGGATGGGTGCGGAACGCCCCAGCTCACCGTTCCGGTCCTGGAAATAATGATGAGTGTTGGGTAGGGTTAGCAGAACAACCTGCAACGTGAATGACGTTGGCATGGCTACGTAAGCCTATACAGATCAAGTCAGTGTGGAACTCCAAGTCCATCGTTGGTGTGCTCGGGGTGCCGAAGCAGCGGCGCTCTTGTTGAGTGTTACATGCGCAAGGCAAAGAAGACTGGTGCTGTTCAAGCCGAAATACAGCAGCCAAGGGCAGAGAAATCAATATCGATCCCACATCCTGAATCTAAGCCCGGTTGCTGAGGCAAATTGAGTGACTGGGCTT
>CAJNDT010000256.1:0-259820 GCA_905221615.1 Symbiodinium sp. CCMP2592 | reverse complement strand
TTTTTTCCGCATACAAGGTTTTGTTATATTTTGTGCATTGTCGCTTCAAATTTCGCCTTAGAATTTAAGACTCCGCTCGTACGAAAAATGCTGTAGCATGTACACAATCAAGTAAAAGCTATACACCCCCTCAACCCAAAATCCCAAGTCTTTATTATAAAAGCTAAACCCTAAACCTTTATTACAACTTAGACCGTAAACCCTAATCTTGAAACACGTAACATATAGATATTTATGTCTTAGAATGGCTTCCGGATTTGGAACACGGCTTAAAGAACGCTTAAGTAAGGCGCTCGAAAATTTAAACCAACCCAGAAAAAAAAACCTTAAGGGCCGGGCGCGGCGTTTCACGCGGCAGACTAATTTAACAAAAACGAAGCTACCGGCGCGCACGGAGCGCGCGCCGAACAGCCAACGGAACCCAATTTTCCAGCCTTTCTACCGCGCGAGACACTTCCACCATTTATAGACGCCGCATTTCGTGCGGCGCACGGGGTCGGAGGCTCCAGGTCCAGCTTTTCTACCGCGCGAAACGCCGCGCCTATTTATAGACGCCGCATTTCGTGCGGCGCACGGGGTCGGAGGCTCCAGGTCCAGCCTTTCGACCGCGCGAAACACCGCGCCTATTTGTAGACGCCGCACTTCGTGCGTCGCACGGGGTCGGAGGCTCCAAGTCCAGCCTTTCTACCGCGCGAGACGCCGCGCCTATTTATGGACGCCGCATTCCGTGCAGCGCACGGGGTCGCAATTCCTGCCTTCCAACACTTTCCGAGCTTTCTTCTCCAGCCTTGAGAAGCCTTCCAAAGCCTTCCAAAACCTTCCTCTTTCACCCTAGCCTAAATTCTGCACACCCAAGCCTTCCCTTTCTAACCTCTAGTTTCCAACTTTTCCAGCCTTCAGAAGCCTTCCAAAGCCTTCCTTTTTCACCCTGGCCTAAACTCCGTACACCCAAGCCTTCCCTTTCACCCTGGCCTAAACTGTACACCCAAGCCTTCCCTTTCTAACCTGTACCTTCCAACCTTTCACTGCATTCTAACCGACCTAACCTCTTCTAACAGCTTCGAACGCAGCAGAAAAACCTTCGTCTCTTCTTTTTCACTCCAGCAGGCGAACTGGGCGGTCGCCGGGCAACCTCCTCAAACTGCACAGGAGGAGGGTTTACGACTTCGGCACTTCGGCTTCTAGCACAGGAACAAAGGGTGGTTTAAAAGCAGACATGTTTGACTTCCGCAGCTGACCGAAAACAGCAACAATATCTTGTCCGCCAAAGCACTGCTTAAACTGGAATTGAAGGACATGCAGGCGCATAAGGTCTTCCATGCGGGAGCCTTTTTTGTCCGAGCCACCCACAGTGTTGAAAGAGCGTCTGCCAACCACTATCCGGAAAGCAACGAAAAACCTATCAACTTTCTGCGTGCCCTCCACCCTAACTTATTTCTCAAACCGTGCACGCAAACCTTCATTTTCTTAGAAAACTCAGGATGCGGCTTATGTTTTACACAGGTGCGTGAAAGGCACAGATCACCCACTGTCAAACTTCCATCATGTAATGGGCTTGACAAATGCTTGTAGGCCAAGGAAGCATCAATGTGGCAGATACTACCAACTGCAAATAGGTTCATTTGAATCCAAGAGCAAAGGACTGCCTCCCTCTTGACTGGACGGGGTCTGGCAAGGAGTTCCAGTCCGTCGCACAAACCCAAAAGCAACTTCGTCAAGCTCAACATCTGCACTAACACCACTAATGACCAAAATGTCGTTCATTTGCTCCATCAACGGCACAAAAAACTTGGACTTCTTGAAAGTGCTGGAATTGCGCTGTCAATTCCACAAATGCGAAGTTTTGTGAACAACCAGCTCCAGAAATGGACTGCACGTTTAATCCATGGCAGATTGCTATTTGAGTTCCGCTCTTCGGGTCCAAAGACGTTCAAGAAGATCTGTGCTCCTGATTAGAACAGAGGACTTGAGTTCGAAACTGCCTGCCAGGTCACACGGCTGGACCGGATCTTCTCTGGACGAGCGGAGCAACAGTCCTTCTGCTAGAGGTCAAAAAAACAAGCCTCCGAACGATCAGAGTTGGTGCCTCACACTGAGCAAGGCCCACTGGGCAGGCGGCAGGGATTTTTTTTTGTGGCGTGAATGGGCCTCAATGACAGCGGCTGCTGCGCTCGGTTCCGAGAAGAAACAAGAAGAAAGAATGATAGCAACTATACCTGTACAAGGTGAAACATGGTGGCCGCGGCATACAGACTTAAGCCGGCAAAGTCGTTCAGCATTAATTAACGTGCAACCGGACCTACAGACTCACTGGCCCCGCTTCCCGTAATCTTGGGTCACGCAATCGCAATCATAACATAACATGGCCCCGCCTCCCGTAATCAGGGGTCGCGCAATGGCCCACAAACTTTGGGACCGTTATGGAGTCCGTATGCTCCGAGATCTGTGCGCGCTCTGGCTCTATACGAGTTTTGTCGGTTTTGGCTATCACCACCAAATTGTCCCAAATGTATAGATGAAGACTCCCGAGGTCGTAAGAGCGCCCCAAAATCTTCATTTGCCGATAATGATCTTTCCCGGCGTTGATGCCCGCCACGGCGTATACGCTGGTCGCAGGAACTATCCAAGTGCGTAGGACTGCTGCGTCGTGATCCCTCATTGTGGCTGCTGTTGTGAGAGCGAGTTCGGTTGCGGAAATTGTAAGTTGCTTGATTTGCTCGAGGTCTGTTTTGCCGCCTGCCCCCGTTCTGCGTCTTTGTGGCCGCGGCTCTGCGCCGTTGCTTGCCAACCACCGGTCCATCGCCAAGAAGAGTACTACCGGCGAGGTTGCTGGATTTGGCCTCGAGCTATCGGGGAACGAAAAAAGAGGTGACCTTGGCTTGCGAATGATTCTTGCTAGCAAAGCTCTGTTGCGAAACTAGCGAAGGATGGCTATCATATAATTCTGCTCTTTCACGGGCTTCTTCTTCAGGCGATAAACGTCCCACCATATCTCCTTTAGCGAAATCACATTCAATTCCCGCATTTCTTTGGCATCGTCGGCTGGCGATAGACGCCTCCAGGCATCATTATATCAGGACTTAGAGGGGTTACAAGAGGTGCCTAAACCAGACCTACACACCCCAACAGAACCAGGACCTTCACTCAAATCAGGGGCACTTAGGGACGGGCAGGGTTCCGAGCTGAATTTCTTGCGGCGCAGTTGCACCTCTAAGTGAGATGACCTTCCATCTGCAAAGTGATCTGCTATATGTGCTTGTAATTGCGGTAATTTGGCACTGAAGTCATAAAACGGGCCCAGCAAGGATGTCGGCTGCACAACAACATCTGTGAGACCAGCAAGCGGATGCCGACACATATGCTTGCAAAGCCCTGTGGCACCACGACGCTCTGCATGTTGCCGAGCGCTCTGCTTATTTTTGAAGACCGCAAGATAGAAGGGTCACTGGCTGGTAATCACAGCATTCTTGAAAGGATTCAGGACATTATGTTTTGCAGCCAAATGGACCTGCACCGACAGTCTACTATGGCCAACAAATTCACACTGCACGCCTCCGGGCAAAACAAACGGGCAAGCAAGTACTTCGACAGTAGCTGGGCGAGGCTCCCTGCCACGGTCCGACCAAGCTCGCACCTGTCCTGCATCAAGTTTCCGGAACAAGCAATCCGGGGTAAAGATTGACCAAAACCTGTTCGGATGCAAGAAATTGAGACCAGTCGCTTCCTGAAGAAGAACAAATCTGTATGCCATTGTTTTGCCCACGGGCTGGCCGTCAGTGTGGGATAGCAACTGGCATCAAACACATTACTTATCTCGGATTGAACCGACCGGCAACAAGTGCAAGCAATATTTTGTGATCAGCTGGACTTTCAGCTATCCGCTGCAACCACTTGAGTCTGCGACACATCAGCTCAGAGCGAACGATGGTCACACCTAGGGTCTCGCGAACAGCTTCATTGGACTTGGCCCTATAAGCTACGGAAGCTGCATCGATTTTGGTTTCAGAAGCATCAATCGTAACATGCTCACAAGCGGCTTGGCCCGCCAAAGCATGGAGATACTTCATTTGAGTCCGTTCAAGTCGTGCCAAGTCGCTTTCCGTCAACCCAGAGGCTTCAAAGCCTGACAACAACGAGTCCAGCATATTACTTCTGAAAACCATGACGCGGTAACGAAATGATGTTTGTTTAGCACGCCACCAATTTGCAAATGCACTCCATGCCGCAGCAGCTGCTTTCACGCGCTTGGCAACTTCAACGTGTATTTTCCCATCAGCATCATCCCAAGCACCGAGATATTTGATCACAAGCTTAGGCTGACCTCTCAAACTCGTTGAACGTCCCAAAGTCTCACGTACCTTATGGCAAGCATGCTTTCCTATAAACCTCAGAAGCCATTCCTTCTTCTCATGGTTTTGACCCATGCCGACCAACGACAAGCAACGGTCAAGCTCAGCATCCCAATTCTTCTCAATATGGAAGAGCTCTTACGACTCGTGCGCCACGCAAGTACACGCAATGATATCTGTATATCCACTCAAACTAATTGCCAACTTGTCCTGCGTGAACGGACAGACTGCAGTCAAAAGAGCGCGGTGCTCGTGGCAATGAATTTTGAAAAGCCATTTTGACACAACAGGGTTGTACAGCGATGCAAACAACTCCGGGGCTACTGAATCACCTTGTAGAGTGCCGCTGCCAACCGCGAGAAGCACCGTATGCCCCTCAGCTGCTTCTACTTGCATAACCGCCGTGCGATGACGTGCTTGAAGCAACGGCTCATCCCGTGCATGACACATGGAGGTCAATATGCAATCCAACGCATCGTGGTTAGGCGATGGGAGAGCATTCGCATTATCATACAGACCTGTGTGGACTGGAAATCCTTTCTATCGCAACTTGTGTCTCCGAGCACGTTGTTGTAGGATAGCAGCTTCTCTCCGACGACCCTTGCAGAAACCATAAGCAAAATCCCACGATTCAAGCTTATTCTGCCTATTCCAAATACCTTTGAAAAACCCCTTGCCGACTGGATCAAGAAGATATATGAGACGAATCCCTGCACAGCCCGGCTTAGAGTCTGGTTTCGGTAGGGGAACTGTCTGCGACACGCTCCACAACTGGACAGAGCGCTGGTCTGCCGTATGGCACAGCACAGCTTGAAAAACAAATGCTCCAGAGCTGGATATCGCATCCAGGCTGGGTTGTATTTGTGCAGCTGCCACTATTTGTGCCAAGGGCCCCACCTTCGTGATCGACGATACAACAACAGTTGCCAAATTTCCAGTGGCAAGCTCCATGCAGGCACCGCCCGACGATGCTTGCCGCCAAACAGAACCTGCTACAAACCGCACAAGTCAAGCTACGCATCTCTGAGTACTTCGAGGCTGCGAGTGTGCGGAACATCACTGGAATCAAGTGGAGGAAAAGATAAAGAAGTTTCAATAAAGGCACTATCAGGAATCTGTCCAACTCGCGTTTGAGGAAGGCTTGGCTCAGGGATTACTCGTGGGGGGTCCAACCCGGGAGATGGCCGGCGCATGGTCAACCCTGGAGGTATTTTCAAACGATCTTGCATGACCTGGCAATCCGCCCAAGCCCCCTCAGTGCTGGTGATGATGGAGCTGTCTGACGCAGCTCTGCTGTTGACCTTCGCAATGTTGCTGAACTTGTCACTACGATGCAAAATGCGTGCTTGATATCCCCCTTGTGGTCCGGGAGCAGCCAAATGTGTCACCCACTCCTGCGCTGTTGGATTTGATGAACTACATCAAACCGTCTTTGCTCAGGGCCAACATTAGCACCAGCAATTTTACGTGCCAGTCTCCATACCGCAGCCCACTCTTGCCGGCTAGCACACTGCTCAAGCTCAACGCACCAGGCTTGCAACTGTCTGCACTTATCTCGACGCCTGGATTTGCCAAGCTCTTTGACAACCTGTTGAAGTTGTTGCAAGATGCCAGCTTGCAAACTACGATGATTATCAGTTTCAGTCGTGGGCCTAGCGAGACTACGCAACCGAGCTCGGAGATTCATCTTTTCTTGCCAAAGCTCGCTAGTGCAGTCAGAGGCTTGGTACTTGCCTGTTTTGTGTCTGACAACAAAATGCTTACCCGCGACTTGCCCTACCCCTTCGTTGATGACACTCCGTATATCATCCACCTGTCCTTGCTCTGCTAAGAACGACACATGATTGATAGTGTCCTCAGCAGCACCCCACGCTTCAATTTGTTCAACAAAAGGTGCCTCACGAAGCCCCGAAATCCATGCAGATATCAATGCCTCTTGGTTCCACCTCGATCCCGCAGATTTTTGGCTATGAGTGACCACTCGTGCCGAGAGAAAAGCAATAAAGACCAGAGGGTGATCCCTAAGTTTAGCATTGGTGCCGAGTTGTAGTCGGTGCGCGCTGCACCGCCACAAAGCACAGGTTTCGAACTCCAGTTTGTTCGGTATACACACATAATCCATGCGGCTACCTTTATCTTCATGACTCCAGAATGTCGCACCGCTGGCCTTGCCGTGCCATGTATTGACGGCCGTGAGATGATGGCTAAGAGTTCCCTCAACAATTTGCCATTATCATTGGAAATTCATCCATCCCCATATATAGAAATAACTATATTGAATAAAAATTTTTTGGCTGATAAATAGAAGCAGATTTCTCGTGGGATCGATAAAATTAAAGAAATAAACTCGAGATGCGTCGATCGACCAATGAATTTGACAATTTCTCTTCATATATATATATATATATTATGGATATATATATATATATATGCGGATAATGGATATAATAAGATGGGCTGAAAAATTATATAAAAATTTAGGACGGATAGGTTCATATTATAAATTGATTGAAATTTTTATTTAAAAGATGCGCTAGTCTTCTGGATTTTTCATTCGTCGTTTTGTGGCGCTTCTCGTAAATGTTAGCGCGCTTTCAGTTGAGAATTAGAAAGATGTGGGTTTTGGGGGGTGATATTGAAGGATGGAGGTGAAAGAGGGATAAATTAAAGGAATGACGAGCTCTTGGATCTTGTATAAGGAGGTCTGTCGATGATATTCGGGGGATCGTCTCAAAATCTTTCTTGATGCTAATGATATCGGTTTCGCGAGGTGGTTCAGGGATTCAAGTTAAATAAGGAATTTGAAGATATTCGGGAGATAAAAGAAATGAAGAGAATATATTTTTTTATTCATGTAATTAGATTTATATATAGATATCCGTGCATATATATATATATATATATATAGAAATATAGATATATATATATATATAGATTTTCAATATTTCTAGATATATATATATATATGAATATGATTAGGCGTCTGGCGTTCTTAGTCTACCGTATGCTATCGGGCGGGGGGAAGGGGACGGAAAGGGGTGCGGCCTCTTCAAATTATAGTTAGAGAGACGGTTAGGTGTAATAGATGAAGGCAGCGTCGTTTGTAAATCCTAGAATGTAGCGTTTGCTCTTATGCTTATTAATCTCAATCTAAATTTCAAATTTTATAATTCATTTTAAGTTCTACTTAAATATAAGTTCTAAGCTTAGTCTAGAATCTAGCTTGCAAACCCGAGCGAATCTATATTCTAAATCTTCTCTAAATCGATTCGAAGCCTTATATCTTTTTTACTTCTTCCAAAATTCTAAGGGGAAATCTTAATCTATCCCATAGGAACGGGGGCATCCAGGACTATAAACTATGGATAAGGGGGGGGCCGCGGAGCGCGTGACCATATACATGAATTTATATAAATCTAAATATTTTTAAAGAGGCCACAGATTCAAAAGGGGTGAGGTAGCGTATATAAATAACAAATTCTTTTAATTCCCGACATCACTGTGGGGTTTTTGTTTTTGGCCTGCACCGCCCCATCCCGAGCCTCTTCTCCTTCCCTCCCCCCACAGGCGACACATACGACACAACACACACAACACAACACACCATACACAGCACAACACACACAACACACGACTCACAACACACAACACAACACACACAACACAACACACACAGCACAACACACCACACACAGCACAACACACACACACACAACACGACACAACACGCACAACAACGCACACGAGAGACACACACACACACACACACGGGAAGAGTCTCCCTCGACTGAAATTCTCTCCTCCGAGGGCTCTCGGAGGCTCTTGGAGGGCTCTTGGAGGGCTCTTGTGGGATCAGGCGCGCGCTAAAGGGTCCTGCACTTACGAAGAGTCTTCCGGAGGCTCTTGGAGGGCTCTTGTGGGATCAGGCGCGCGCTAAAGGGGTCCTGCACTTACGAAGAGTCTTCCGGAGGCTCTTGGAGGGCTCTTGGAGGGCTCTTGTTGGATCAGGCGCGCGCTAAAGGGGTCCTGCACTTACGAAGAGTCTTCCGGAGGCTCTTGGAGGGCTCTTGGAGGGCTCTTGTGGGATCAGGCGCGCGCTAAAGGGGTCCTGCACTTACGAAGAGTCTTCCGGAGGCTCTTGGAGGGCTCTTGGAGGGTTCTCGTGGGATCAGGCGCGCGCTAAAGGGGTCCTGCACTTACGAAGAGTCTTCCGGAGGCTCTTGGAGGGCTCTCGGAAGGCTCTTGTTGGATCAGGCGCGCGCTAAAGGGGTCCTGCACTTACGAAGAGTCTTCCGGAGGCTCTTGGAAGGCTCTCGGAGGGCTCTTGTGGGATCAGGCGCGCGCTAAAGGGGTCCTGCACTTACGAAGAGTCTTCCGGAGGCTCCTCAAGGCTCTGGGAGGGCTCTTGCGGGATCAGGCGCGCGCTAAAGGGGTCCTGCACTTACGAAGAGTCTTCCGGGGGCTCTTGGAGGGCTCTGTAAGGGCTCTTGGAGGGCTCTTGTGGGATCAGGCGCGCTAAAGGGGTCCTGCACTTAGGAAGAGTCTCCCGCGACTAAAATCCTCTCCTCCCAAGGCTTTCAGAGGCTCCTGAAGGCTCTCGGAGGCTTTTGGAAGGCTCTCGGAGGCTCTTGGAAGGACTAAAATCCTCTCCTCCGAGGGCTTTCGGAGGCTCCTGAGGGCTTTCGGAGGCTTTTGGAAAGCTCTCGGAGGCTCTTGGAGGGCTCTTATGGATCAGGCGCGCGCTAAAGGGGTCCTGCACTTAGGAAAGTCTCCCGCGACTAAAATCCTCTTCTCCGAGGGCTTTCGGAGGCTCTTGAGGGCTTTCGGAAGCTCTTGGAGGGCTCTTGTGGGATGAGGCGCGCGCTAAAGGGGTCCTGCACTTAGGAAGAGTCTCCCGCGACTAAAATCCTCTCCTCTCAAGGCCTAGGCCTCTTTTCGGCTCCTGGCTGGATTGTGCTTTCGTAGTGGCTGGATTGTGCTTTCTTGTAGTACAACTTTAGTACTGGAAATGCCTCGTTTCGGCTCCTGGCTGGATTGTGCTCTCTGGTAGTACAACTTTAGTACTGGAAATGCCTCGTTTCGGCTCCTGGCTGGATTGTGCTCTCTTGTAGTACAACTTTAGTACTGGAAATGCCTCGTTTCGGCTCCTGGCTGGATTGTGCTCCCTAGTAGTACAACTCTTTAGTAATGGAAATGCTAGTTTCGGCCTGAGGATTGTGCTCGTTATACAAAGTCTAGTAATGGGGCATCGTTTGGCCCTGGCTGGATTGTTCTCTCTATAGTACAACTCTAGTACTGGAAAGCCTCGTTTCGGCTCATGCTGGATTGGCTCTCTTGTAGTACAACTTAGTACTGAAATGCCTCGTTTCGGCTCCTGGCTGGATTGTGCTCTCTGTAGTACAACTCTAGTACTGGAAATGCCTCGTTTCGGCTCCTGGCTGGATTGTGCTCTCTTGTAGTACAACTTTAGTACTGGAAATGCCTCGTTTCGGCTCCTGGCTGGATTGTGCTCTCTTGTAGTACAACTTTAGTACTGGAAATGCCTCGTTTCGGCTCCTGGCTGGATTGTGCTCTCTTGTAGTACAACTTTAGTACTGGAAATGCCTCGTTTCGGCTCCTGGCTGGATTGTGCTCTCTTGTAGTACAACTCTAGTACTGGAAATGCCTCGTTTCGCTCCTGCTGGATTACTCTCTTGTAGTACAGTACTGGAAATCGTTTCGGCTCCTGGCTGGATAGCTAGTACTGGGATGCCTCGTTTCGGCTCCTGGCTGGATTGTGCTCTCTTGTAGTACAACTCTAGTACTGGAAATGCCTCGTTTCGGCTCCTGGCTGGATTGTGCTCTCTTGTAGTACAACTCTAGTACTGGAAATGCCTCGTTTCGGCTCCTGGCTGGATTGTGCTCTCTTGTAGTACAACTCTAGTACTGGAAATGCCTCGTTTCGGCTCCTGGCTGGATTGTGCTCTCTTGTAGTACAACTCTAGTACTGGAAATGCCTCGTTTCGGCTCCTGGCTGGATTGTGCTCTCTTGTAGTACAACTCTAGTACTGGAAATGCCTCGTTTCGGCTCCTGGCTGGATTGTGCTCTCTTGTAGTACAACTCTAGTACTGGAAATGCCTCGTTTCGGCTCCTGGCTGGATTGTGCTCTCTTGTAGTACAACTCTAGTACTGGAAATGCTCGTTTCGGCTCCTGGCTGGATTGTGCTCTCTTGTAGTACAACTTAGTACTGGAAATGCCTCGTTTCGGCTCCTGGCTGGATTGTGCTCTCTTGTAGTACAACTCTAGTACTGGAAATGCCTCGTTTCGGCTCCTGGCTGGATTGTGCTCTCTTGTAGTACAACTGGAAATGCTCGTTTCGGCTCCTGGCTGGATTGTGCTCTCTTGTAGTACAACTCTGGAAAACTCTTGTAGTCTAGTACTGAAATGCCTGTTTCGGCTCCTGGCTGGATTGTGCTCTCTTGTAATACAACTCTAGTACTGGAAATGCCTCGTTTCGGCTCCTGGCTGGATTGTGCTCTCTTGTAGTACAACTCTAGTACTGGAAATGCCTCGTTTCGGCTCCTGGCTGGATTGTGCTCTCTTGTAGTACAACTCTAGTACTGGAAATGCCTCGTTTCGGCTCCTGGCTGGATTGTGCTCTCTTGTAGTACAACTCTAGTACTGGAAATGCCTCGTTTCGGCTCCTGGCTGGATTGTGCTCTCTTGTAGTACAACTCTAGTACTGGAAATGCTTCGTTTCGGCTCCTGGCTGGATTGTGCTCTCTTGTAGTACAACTCCAGTACTGGAAATGCCTCGTTTCGGCTCCTGGCTGGATTGTGCTCTCTTGTAGTACAACTCTAGTACTGGAAATGCCTCGTTTCGGCTCCTGGCTGGATTGTGCTCTCTTGTAGTACAACCCTAGTACTGGAAATGCCTCGTTTCGGCTCCTGGCTGGATTGTGCTCTCTTGTAGTACAACTCTAGTACTGGAAATGCCTCGTTCCGGCTCCTGGCTGGATTGTGCTCTCTTGTAGTACAACTTTAGTACTGGAAATGCCTCGTTTCGGTTCCTGGCTGGATCGTGCTCTCTTGTAGTACAACTTTAGTACTGGAAATGCCTCGTTTCGGCTCCTGGCTAGATTGTGCTCGCTTGTAGTATAACTTTAGTACTGGAAAATGTCTCGTTTCGGCTCCTGGCTGGATTGTGCTCGCTTGTTGTGCAAAATGACGTTATCGTTTTTGACTCCTTATCGTTTTACAAGTCAAACGCATCATCGCGATCACCGCGGGCAAGTGCTTTTATAAATCGACCACGCGGGGATATTATACAACCCCCAACTGGAGCTAGCGAAAGAGCTACAACTAGAGCTAAAGCCTGGAGCTGAAGCTAGAGCTGGAGCAGGACCTAGGCAGAAAGTTACAACTAGAGCTGGGGCTGGGGCAGGAGCTGGAACTAGAGCTACAGCTAGGGCGAGAGCTACGAGTAGAGTTGGAGCTGGAGCTAGGGAGAGAGCTACAAGTAGAGCTGGAGCAGGAGCTGGAACTAGAGCTAGAGCTAGGGAGAGAGCTGCAACTAGAGCTACAGCTGGAGCTAGAGCTGGAGCTAGCCAAAGCCAGGGAAAGAGCCACAACTAGAGCTAGAGCCTAAAGCCAGGGAGAGAGGAGAGAGCTAGAGCTAGGGACAGAGCTACAGCTGGAACTAGAGCTGGAGTTCGGCAAAGAGCTACAGCTAGAGCTAGAGCTGGAGCTAAAGCTCGGGAGAGAGCTCACCTAGAGCTACAGCTGGGGCTAGAGCCAGAGCCAGGGAAAGAGCTACAATTAGAGCTAGAACTCGGGAGAGAGCTAGAGCTAGAGCTCGGGAGAGAGCTACAACTAGAGCTGGAGCTTGAACTAGAGCTCGGGACAAAGCTACAACTAGAGCTAGAGCTCGGGAGAGAGCTACAACTAGCGCTGGAGCTGGAGAGGTGGGCGAGAGCTGGAGAGAGCTACAACTATATAGAGCTGGAGCAGGAGCTGCAGCTAGAGCTCGGGAGAGAGTTATAATTAGAGCGAGAGCTGGAGCTAGAGCCGGAGCAGGAGCTAGACCGCGGGAGAGAGTAGAGCCAGGGAGAGAGGAGAGAGCTGCAACTAGATCTGGAGCAGGAGCTAGAACTAGAGCTCGGGAAGGAGCTACAACTAGAGTTGGAGCTAGAGCTATAGCTCGGGAGAGTGCTACAACTAGAGCTAGAGCTAGAGGCTGCAACTAGAGCTACAGCTAGGGAGAGAGCTACAACTAGAGCTCGAACTAGAACCGACGACAACATGTACGCCATGTGCTTTACCGCCGCTTGCGATCGTAATAGCAACTTCTACAGATGCCAGAGCGAGGAATGTGGATGGGTAGGAGGATGGAAGGGGAGGGGGTGGAGAAGGGGTCCCAAGCGAGAGCCCGTACGAAAACAGATACGAAGACAGACGCACACCAACACCCTCACACACATACACACACACACAAACACACACACACACACACACACACAAACACACACACACACACACACACACACCCACACACACACAGACACACACTCGTGCAATCCTCCCTCTGGACTAATGTAAATCTCAAGAACTGCAGTCGTATCATTCAGAGGTGTAGGACTCTAAGAGGATTTAGGCTTTACCTCTGGCCTGAATCAAAACTGCACTCATATGGGGTTTATGGCTTGGCCCCAGTGCCATTCCGATGCAGGTACACAATCTGGCGTCCCAGATTGCTTCACAGCACTTCTATCACCGTCTTCGTTGGGCAGTGGATGATAGAAGGCTCACTGCCCCCCTGCAATCTTAATGCAATTCAGCAAACCTTGGTAAACAGGTGTTCCACACACACACCCCGCGAACGGGGTAGCCACTTGTGGCAGAAGCGATGCTTAAAGTCTGTGCAAATTTTCTACTTGCAGCACCTGAGCTCAATCGAATGGTGAACTGAAGCATTGCTTGGCATCCCAATAATTGGGTATGCACCTTGCTTGCTGTTAATGAAAACGGCCAGTAGAAAGACTGGCAAAACTAATTACATGCAAAAACTTGGCTTTCATGGAGAGACATCTCGCCGTCTTTTGCGAGGTGACTGGGAACACGAAGTATTGTTCTCAGAAATGGTAGTCGTCTCAGTCGATGCTGGGTTTTGGTCCCAGAGCTTATCCGCAGCAAGGCGATTCTGGATCCACTGCTGTGTGGCAGGGAACCACGTTTTCCACCACCGGTCTTGACCATCGGTTGCCGTGCTTTTGGACCAGTAAAAACGCCATGAAATCCGCGGAGAACGAGATCGGCTTCGGTCCGACATGATGTACTCAGTACACTCCACTGAAAGCCACAGACTACGGAGGCATTTCAGCATTTAAATCGTTGGACACAAAGATCTTCGACGTTCAGCCGTGATTTTTCAGCATCGCCATCAAATGATTATGGCATATCAGCCAGGGGTGAAATAACACGAAAGACTCGCAAATCGGAAATAAGGGTAGAGCTCACTCGAAATCGATCTTCTCGACCGGTGCAGAGCCAATCAAAAAAGATGGCTTTCTGCTGAGACTGTAGCAGCAATTGCCGAAAAGCGATGTACAGTGTTCCTTTATAGAGATAAAGGACAGATCGAAAGAAGACTCGGTTAACCGCCCCATAAAAGGTGATCTGTGGCATTGGTGCCGTATTGTACATTATGGGTACATAAAGTACATTGGGCCAGCCAGGTGGCTGTGCTGGGCACTCCCTTTGTACAAAATGTTCACGAATGGACCCATAATTGAGGCTCCCTAGTGCAAGTGAAGTATCGGCAGGCAAAACAGAGCGAAAACGTTGACGAATGCGATCAGAAATGACACGAGCCGCACTGTCCGGATACGGCTCTTCTGATTCGGAGGAATCATCAAGCTCAAGTTGATCGCGATCTTCTTCGGACCAAAACGCCGGATTGTAGTAGAAGAAGAAGATGTGCTTTCGCGATGAAACAAATGATACCACTCTTGCCACAATGGCGGGTTCGGACATAACCATCGACAAGGCCGACATGTGGCTTTGTAGAGAGAGTGGATTACTGAAGAAAGCCGATGGAGCCTGCAGTTCATGAAAATTGTCGCAGGTTTTCGGCAGGGGATCACTCAAAAGGAGAATCAGCTTTTCTGGCTAACACAACCAAGCTGTAAATGACTTTGCTCTGGAGTGTGAAACTATGTCCCTTCGCCAAATTCATTGGCGATGAGCCTGACTGGACAAAGGTGGGCACGCACATAATGGCATGTACACCGAAAACCACTTCGAGCCATCATTTTGGCTACTCCTCTGCCTTTGTACACCGTGGTATTGGTCCCCGTAGGGGCAGAAACAGGTTTGCTATTGCAAATGGCATCAAGTACCACGTCCCCGGTATGAACAACGCGGGAGGTGGTTGACTCGACAGTAAAGGAGTGTTTCATACTGGCTTGATCTTTGTCCTTTGAAATCTTTTTGGATTTCTTGGATTTACGCTTCTTGCTTTTCTTGCGAGAAGCTTTGTCTTTGAGACTTACCTTCTGCTCACAGGAAGAACGAGCTTCCTCAGGAGGATCAAAAGCAGAATGCCACGAGGACGTTGATGAAATAGGTGATGGCTGCCGATGCTCTGCAGCTTGGTCCATGGCCATTGCACAACCCAACTGCATGAGAGCCAAAAAACTTTATATCCTGGCATAGATTTGCATATGCAGGATCTTGCATCGTTGACTACTGAACATACGAGGCTGCAGATTCTTTTCTTGCTGTACGAATTAAATCAGCTTGCAGCCGGAGCATTTGAAAAAGCTGTCGATGCTGCCATGAGGTTCTCTTCCTCCGGTTCCTCAGGCAGCTCTGTCTTAGGGGCTGTTGGATTAGCCCATGGGCCCCAGTCGTCATCTGGAGGGCCATCCGCTAGAGCCAAAGTAGGCTCATCTCCGACAGCTTTAACTCTAGTTCTGCGACGCTGTCTGCTCTGATGCTGAGGATAGTCAGCTTTGCTTCGTTCTGAAAGAACAAAGACAAAATCAATTCGAGCCGCCGCGAACCGAATTGCCCAGCGTTTGTCCGAAGAACAGCTGTGGACCAGGGCATGAAATCTCGCCAGATTGTTCTCATATCTGGTGCATGCATTCTTGCCCTTAATGTGGTTGCTAGGCAATAAGCCTGCAAAAACCACTCCAGAACAATTCTTGGTTGAGTGGTAACACTTGCAGGCGAGCTGTACAACTCCTGCACCCCAGTTGGGGTTCGTTGTACTTCTGCCGTAAAAAGAAAATGTATCTTCTTGAGGTTCCAGGCCAGTCACACTGTGATCCGTAGGGAGGATCTTGCCTGTAGCCAAAATTCCAGTGGCTCCTTCCCTGGTAGTAGCATGTGCCCATAGATGCCAGTTTTGCTGGGCCAAGGGTGGGCCTGGAAAGCCTGTGCACCGAAATCGATATCCAACTACATTTTCTTCCACATCATGAAACATTGATGCACCTTCTTCGAAGTGCCTCTCATATTGGAGTCTGGACTGCAAAATGCAGTCCACGAAGCCAAAAAATTCTTCTGTGCCAATTGTATTCTGTGGCACCGGCTCCGGAAACAAACTGAGCAAAAACCGAGCACATCGTTGTCTCTCAGGATCTTTGAGAGATGCGAAGGGGCGCTGGTACTTACGAACCAGTGCCGTCCGGGCTGCATTGCTTCGCAGTGCTTGCCAGGGAGCCATAACCCATTGATCCGGGAAAGGAGCCGTTAAAAGTTGTTGACAGTAGAAAAGGTATTGGCTCAGGGTGGTCATCCCTCCCGGTATATGATCTGTTGCTGAAAATCCCGACAGCTGGACTTCCAGCTGGTCTTCAACATCATTGATGTTGGCCGACATGAGGCTCCGAAAAAACTGATCATCAATCTGTTGCTGGCTGTCCGATGGGGCCAGTTGATTGGAGGCCGTTGACCCTTTCTTGGCCTGCTTTGTGGGCTGGCTTGGGCCCGGAAGATCCGCTGCTGGAACTCGTGCTGCTGGTACCGACTGTTGCGGTGCCTTGTTGGGCCTGGCTAACCTCGGCGGTGTGCGAGGTTCAGCTGGCCTTCGCAAATCCGGAGCCGCAAAAGGTGTAGCCGCAGGTGGCGGCAGAGGCGGCGGTGGTGGAAACCAGTATGCCGACACATTGCCCGGGGGAGCAAATGATGGAGGCGGTGGCACCGAAGGTGGCGGCATGACCTGCCTTGGTGGTGGAACCCAAGGTGCTGGGGCTCGCCAGTTGCCCGGAGGATACATTGGTGTATCCATCTGTGGCCGGGTCCTTCTTGGTGTACGGCTTCGCCGTGGCCTCCGTGAGCGAGAATTTCTTGCACGACGCCTCGAAGGGGATCTGGAGGCATTGTGTGCCCGATGTGATAGGGCTGGTCTCGGTCGTGGTTGAGGATGTATTTCCTCAACTGGTCCTTGCAATGCAAGAACACGTGGCTGCGGGTTGGATCCTTGGGATTCGCCGCAGAAGAACTGGAAGACGTACGATGCCATAGCTGGGATACACAAGGGACAGACTATAAAAGTCGTCACGAGCCCAGCTTACAATATTGGAAATACATGTGCACAGCAAACGATACACACGTCTCGCACTGACCAAAGAAATCGAAGTTTTGACACTTTCAGGTCAGCATTTCTGCAGGGAAGCCTCTATCTATGTACAATTGGCGAAGTGCCTGCAGTTGATGTTTGCGACTGCTCGGAGGCCATGCGTACTGTACAATCAAAGCTTTGCGAGATAAATATCCTGAAATTCGGGTGGACCAACTTCCTGCAGATCTTGGGTTTCTGATTGACCAGGCTTTGTCTGGTTGCAGGTAGGTCACTGTTCTGTTGGCCATGTTGAGCCGGAAGCCCAGAAATTGATGATTCGTAACTTCTTCCAGCTGGATAGTTCCTCCATAAAAAGAGAGGTGTTGAAAATCTTTCATGCATTGGTGCGATAGAAAGTTCTCATCGCACACTACAAGTCGATTGTCAACATATCTGCAGACAAACAGTTCCGATGCTTGGTTGTCAAAGAACCTAGCAGATTCCAGGAACTGGTGCCATTCTCTTTGCCAACAAGATTCTCGCTGAATTACGGGAAGACTGCTGAGGACCGGGCTGATTTGGTTGCCTATACACGTGCCCCGGTGTTGCCTGAACAATAGGCCAAGAGTGGTGAACACTCCTGCTTGGAAAGAGGTCTGTACAATCGCAGTCAGGTCCGAAACATGAAGAAACCTTATGTGTTTGGCTCCCTTTGCCATGGGTTTGCCAGGCCAAGCAGACTCACAATAGGGCTGCTTTTTCAAGGATACCGTAATGTGTGGAGGGTACTCCTGAGCTTGATACAGCTGTACAAGCATCGACAGCGAATCCAGGATTTGCTGTCTGGGCACAGAATTGAAAAATCCCACGAGATCATCATTGATTTCAGCGAGATGCACCGTAGACGGGGTGCGGCGGAGAAACTGATGCAGCTTCTTCCAAAGTTGGGGTGTGGTTGCTAGGCCCATTGCTTCAGGCCAAACCAAGCGAACCATCAAAAGAATCGCTTGTGCAGCTGCGATCAACAACTTCTTGATACAGCTGTTGGAATACGATATTATCGTCCTCCCTTTCAAAAATTCTTTCTTGCGTTTAAGAAAGACGAACCCAACAGGCAAGGTGCCGGAAGCATTGATTCCCCATCTATATCGTCTTTTCAATATGCTGGGGATCTGTTGAAAAACTCTCTGGTTCCAGAGTTCTTGGGAGCCTTCCACAGGCTCGAAAACATCTGGATCCTGCCAGGTCTTCGTGGCAGCTTGAAGGTAGAATTTGGGACAGAAGACCATAAGATGGTTCGGCTCGTGGTCTTCGCAATGAACAATGAACTGTCGGTGCAGTAAATCACGAGCAGCAGAAACATCTCGCCATGTGAGCCGGTTTTCTTGGCCCAGGTGATCGAGGTGTTTGCTCCATTGTTGCTCGAGAAATTGCTGAAACGCTAATTCAACACCCTTGGGAAGACAATGCTTGCGCCGCCAAGACGCAAACAAACGGGTGTTGTGATTGAAAAATTCTCTTTTGGAAGGAAAAAAGGCTGAAGATGCACTGCCACTCCCTAGTTTTTCAAAGGAGCGGTGAAGGCTGCCAAGTTGTTCTATGCCTGCTACAACATGGCCTCGAGTGAGGCACTGTTCCGGCAGCAGTTTAGCATAGTAAGTACAAGGGCATGGTGCTTCATCAACAGAATGATTCTGCAACCAATGGTCCCAGTCTTTGAAATTGTGCATGAAGTCCTTGAGAGACTGATGAGGTTGCTCTCTGACTTTGCAAACTGGGAGGTGAAAAGGTATAAGGATCGGCTTGTGTGCCAATACAAGCTTTCGGATCCATCTGGAAACATCTGACCCAAAGCTTGGGGATGCAGTGAATTTCAACTGCAAGCCCAGTGCTGCCATTGGCCAGGACATGTTTCGAAATTGGCAAACACTTTTGAGCACCTTCCTAGCTTTACTTTTGCCAGGCTCTTCCAGGCAGTTGCTCAAGCGAATCAAGGAGTAAATCTCATCTGGAAGGTATCGGTCGCTTCGCAGCTTTTTTGCCTCTTCAAAGGGGGCACGGCTGAAGCATGTAAGATTGAATAGTATCTCCCATGCCGACCTTCTCTTGAGTTGAAAAGGAACGGGCTGAAGTTGTCTGTGGAGCTTCTTTCTCAGTTTTCTCCACAGTCTTAACCCGAACCTAGAGGACACACTGTGTCGAACTCTCTTGTTGGGTCTAAAGCCCAATGCACTCCTTTTCAAAAAGGAGGTAATGTACGGGTGATTGAGCTTGGGTTGCCACATCCCAATCAAGCAGTGCTCGGTAACCCATGCTTCCTTGTACGTTGAGCATGGAGAAACGAGGAACAAAGTGTACTGCTCAAGACACTGATTGGACACCCAGTATCGGATGGCTAGCTCGGCCTGAGCTTCACCCCCGTTTGCCAGCTTCCTGGCAACTGAGAATCTGTTTGACTCTCTTCGAAAAACAGATTGGCTGGTGGAGCCTATGTACATGAATGTGGAAGGCTGCCTGTAATGTTCAATGCTTGAAAAATGCGCCAATCCACTGCTGTTTTCATGTACACCGCATTCTGTGATTGAAATCTGGGCCACGTGTAGGTGGCTGGGTGTACCCGGAACTGCTGAAGCTTCTGTCGAATGGTCTCAGCATACGAAGACGGAGATCCTTCTTGAAAGTAAAATAGCAACAGAAGATGAAGCAGGCCTTGGGCCCATAATGCGGACTCTTTGTTGAAGCCCGGACAGTGGTGTAAAAAGAACGTCACAGCCTCTCCCAACATACAAATTTGCTGCTTGATTCCTTGTTTGCTTGAAGCAGCAACATGTTGGCATTGAACTGCTAGTCAAGCAGTTTGAAATTGTGCAACCGCAATCACAGTGGACAAATTCTTGATGGACAGTCTGGATGCCAACTTTGGGTCCAGACCAAACTCTTTAGCAGCTGCAACCAGTTGGTCTTTAGATGCTTCAGTTTTGAGAAGCTTCTGGACAGTCTGTACATGCTTGACCAGCATTTGATACTTGCCTTTAAACTCTGGCTTGTTCTTGTAAGTGGCTAGCCATTCAGTGACATGGTCATCTGTGGCTCCTTTGGGACGAGTATCCACCTTTCGTTGCGGATCTTTAAGGAGCTGTTCAGCTTCCATTTGGGATTCCGGCTCAGCAATGGGCATGGCAGGCTTTGCCCGTCGACCTGAGTCAGGCTCAAGATCTGTAGTCGCCTTCCTTTTCACAGGGGACATTGCAATGCCATGTGCAGCCAGTTTGGCTTTAGCTTTGGCAAGTTCTTCAGAGGCATCCGGATTTGTTGGAGGCGCTTTGGCCAAAACACAATTCAAAAGTTCTTGAGCAAGCGGTTCCATGAATCGCATTGCTTCCTTATGCTTGTCTGGAGGAGCCGAAGTATGGCATGCTTTCGCTGCCTCATCGATAGACACACCACTTTCACGAAGCTTCTTCAACAGTGCAGTGATGAGTACCGATTCTTGGCCGCTTCGAGCCCAGACGATACTCTGGTGCCGTCCTTCCGACAACAATCGAAATGAGAAATCTCCAAGGCCCCGATGGGCAAGCTCAAAAGCACGGATGTCGCTGACATCCCGGCCAGCAAGCCCCGCTTTGCGAGACCACTCTGTTGGTTGAACCAACTTGTGCAGCACATGAGCACCTTTGCCCAAAGGGGTCTTGTCATAGTGCTGGTCATCAGAAACAAAAGAAGACGGCAAAGAAAAAGTTTGATACGTGGGACTGGCTACATATTCCCACGACTTCTCTGAATATTTGGAGTCCCATTTGTCTTCTTTGCTCCATCGATTCCATTGTTGTCGGTTGTCCCAGCTGCTGCTGGAGTCGCTGTTAGACCATGATGACCAGGAGGCCATGGCGAGATCAGTTGTCCAGGGGAGAACAGTTGCTTGATCAGACTGACGGCTGTTTTGGGAACGAAAGGGCATCAGTCCTGTCTGCAACTGGGCAATCAAGCCCTAAACTGCATGTGATTGCTCCGTAGAGCATTTTCGATCTCTAGAGACCAAGAGGTCTTGTTTTGTCATTAAGCCGATCAGGGCTTGGACCGATCAGGGTCTTGTGGTTATGACTGGGCCGATCAGGGCCAGGCAGTAGGCTACCCTACCGTAGACGACACGATCGACGAAAGCCGTCTAGAGCACACTCGTGCAATCCTCCCTCTGGACTAATATAAATCTCAAGAATTGCATTCGTATCATTCAGAGGTGTAGGACTCTAAGAGGATTTAGGCTTTACCTCTGGCCTGAATCAAAACTGCACTCATATGGGGTTTATGGCTTGGCCCCAGTGCCATTCCGATGCAGGTACACAATCTGGCGTCCCAGATTGCTTCACAGCACTTCTATCACCGTCTTCGTTGGGCAGTGGATGATAGAAGGCTCACTGCCCCCCTGCAATCTTAATGCAATTCAGCAAACCTTGGTAAACAGGTGTTCCACACACACACACACACACACTCGTGCAATCCTCCCTCTGGACTAATGTAAATCTCAAGAACTGCAGTCGTATCATTCAGAGGTGTAGGACTCTAAGAGGATTTAGGCTTTACCTCTGGCCTGAATCAAAACTGCACTCATATGGGGTTTATGGCTTGGCCCCAGTGCCATTCCGATGCAGGTACACAATCTGGCGTCCCAGATTGCTTCACAGCACTTCTATCACCGTCTTCGTTGGGCAGTGGATGATAGAAGGCTCACTGCCCCCCTGCAATCTTAATGCAATTCAGCAAACCTTGGTAAACAGGTGTTCCACACACACACCCCGCGAGCGGGGTAGCCACTTGTGGCAGAAGCGATGCTTAAAGTCTGTGCAAATTTTCTACTTGCAGCACCTGAGCTCAATCGAATGGTGAACTGAAGCATTGCTTGGCATCCCAATAATTGGGTATGCACCTTGCTTGCTGTTAATGAAAACGGCCAGTAGAAAGACTGGCAAAACTAATTACATGCAAAAACTTGGCTTTCATGGAGAGACATCTCGCCGTCTTTTGCGAGGTGACTGGGAACACGAAGTATTGTTCTCAGAAATGGTAGTCGTCTCAGTCGATGCTGGGTTTTGGTCCCAGAGCTTATCCGCAGCAAGGCGATTCTGGATCCACTGCTGTGTGGCAGGGAACCACGTTTTCCACCACCGGTCTTGACCATCGGTTGCCGTGCTTTTGGACCAGTAAAAACGCCATGAAATCCGCGGAGAACGAGATCGGCTTCGGTCCGACATGATGTACTCAGTACACTCCACTGAAAGCCACAGACTACGGAGGCATTTCAGCATTTAAATCGTTGGACACAAAGATCTTCGACGTTCAGCCGTGATTTTTTCAGCATCGCCATCAAATGATTATGGCATATCAGCCAGGGGTGAAATAACACGAAAGACTCGCAAATCGGAAATAAGGGTAGAGCTCACTCGAAATCGATCTTCTCGACCGGTGCAGAGCCAATCAAAAAAGATGGCTTTCTGCTGAGACTGTAGCAGCAATTGCCGAAAAGCGATGTACAGTGTTCCTTTATAGAGATAAAGGACAGATCGAAAGAAGACTCGGTTAACCGCCCCATAAAAGGTGATCTGTGGCATTGGTGCCGTATTGTACATTATGGGTACATAAAGTACATTGGGCCAGCCAGGTGGCTGTGCTGGGCACTCCCTTTGTACAAAATGTTCACGAATGGACCCATAATTGAGGCTCCCTAGTGCAAGTGAAGTATCGGCAGGCAAAACAGAGCGAAAACGTTGACGAATGCGATCAGAAATGACACGAGCCGCACTGTCCGGATACGGCTCTTCTGATTCGGAGGAATCATCAAGCTGAAGTTGATCGCGATCTTCTTCGGACCAAAACGCCGGATTGTAGTAGAAGAAGAAGATGTGCTTTCGCGATGAAACAAATGATACCACTCTTGCCACAATGGCGGGTTGAGACATAACCATCGACAAGGCCGACATGTGGCTTTGTAGAGAGAGGGGATTACTGAAGAAAGCCGATGGAGCCTGCAGTTCATGAAAATTGTCGCAGGTTTTCGGCAGGGGATCACTCAAAAGGAGAATCAGCTTTTCTGGCTAACACAACCAAGCTGTAAATGACTTTGCTCTGGAGTGTGAAACTATGTCCCTTCGCCAAATTCATTGGCGATGAGCCTGACTGGACAAAGGTGGGCACGCACATAATGGCATGTACACCGAAAACCACTTCGAGCCATCATTTTGGCTACTCCTCTGCCTTTGTACACCGTGGTATTGGTCCCCGTAGGGGCAGAAACAGGTTTGCTATTGCAAATGGCATCAAGTACCACGTCCCCGGTATGAACAACGCGGGAGGTGGTTGACTCGACAGTGAAGGAATGTTTCATACTGGCTTGATCTTTGTCCTTTGAAATCTTTTTGGATTTCTTGGATTTACGCTTCTTGCTTTTCTTGCGAGAAGCTTTGTCTTTGAGACTTACCTTCTGCTCACAGGAAGAACGAGCTTCCTCAGGAGGATCAAAAGCAGAATGCCACGAGGACGTTGATGAAACAGGTGATGGCTGCCGATGCTCTGCAGCTTGGTCCATGGCCATTGCACAACCCAACTGCATGAGAGCCAAAAACTTTATATCCTGGCATAGATTTGCATATGCAGGATCTTGCATCGTTGACTACTGAACATACGAGGCTGCAGATTCTTTTCTTGCTGTACGAATTAAATCAGCTTGCAGCCGGAGCATTTGAAAAAGCTGTCGATGCTGCCATGAGGTTCTCTTCCTCCGGTTCCTCAGGCAGCTCTGTCTTAGGGGCTGTTGGATTAGCCCATGGGCCCCAGTCGTCATCTGGAGGGCCATCCGCTAGAGCCAAAGTAGGCTCATCTCCGATAGCCTTAACTCTAGTTCTGCGACGCTGTCTGCTCTGATGCTGAGGATAGTCAGCTTTGCTTCGTTCTGAAAGACCAAAGACAAAATCAATTCGAGCCGCCGCGAACCGAATTGCCCAGCGTTTGTCCGAAGAACAGCTGTGGACCAGGGCATGAAATCTCGCCAGATTGTTCTCATATCTGGTGCATGCATTCTTGCCCTTAATGTGGTTGCTAGGCAATAAGCCTGCAAAAACCACTCCAGAACAATTCTTGGTTGAGTGGTAACACTTGCAGGCGAGCTGTACAACTCCTGCACCCCAGTTGGGGTTCGTTGTACTTCTGCCGTAAAAAGAAAATGTATCTTCTTGAGGTTCCAGGCCAGCCACACTGTGATCCGTAGGGAGGATCTTGCCTGTAGCCAAAATTCCGGTGGCTCCTTCCCTGGTAGTAGCATGTGCCCATAGATGCCAGTTTTGCTGGGCCAAGGGTGGGCCTGGAAAGCCTGTACACCGAAATCGATATCCAACTACATTTTCTTCCACATCATGAAACATTGATGCACCTTCTTCGAAGTGCCTCTCATATTGGAGTCTGGACTGCAAAATGCAGTCCACGAAGCCAAAAAATTCTTCTGTGCCAATTGTATTCTGTGGCACCGGCTCCGGAAACAAACTGAGCAAAAACCGAGCACATCGTTGTCTCTCAGGATCTTTGAGAGATGCGAAGGGGCGCTGGTACTTACGAACCAGTGCCGTCCGGGCTGCATTGCTTCGCAGTGCTTGCCAGGGAGCCATAACCCATTGATCCGGGAAAGGAGCCGTTAAAAGTTGTTGACGGTAGAAAAGGTATTGGCTCAGGGTGGTCATCCCTCCCGGTATATGATCTGTTGCTGAAAATCCCGACAGCTGGACTTCCAGCTGGTCTTCAACATCATTGATGTTGGCCGACATGAGGCTCCGAAAAAACTGATCATCAATCTGTTGCTGGCTGTCCGATGGGGCCAGTTGATTGGAGGCCGTTGACCCTTTCTTGGCCTGCTTTGTGGGCTGGCTTGGGCCCGGAAGATCCGCTGCTGGAACTCGTGCTGCTGGTACCGACTGTTGCGGTGCCTTGTTGGGCCTGGCTAACCTCGGCGGTGTGCGAGGTTCAGCTGGCCTTCGCAAATCCGGAGCCGCAAAAGGTGTAGCCGCAGGTGGCGGCAGAGGCGGCGGTGGTGGAAACCAGTATGCCGACACATTGCCCGGGGGAGCAAATGATGGAGGCGGTGGCACCGAAGGTGGCGGCATGACCTGCCTTGGTGGTGGAACCCAAGGTGCTGGGGCTCGCCAGTTGCCCGGAGGATACATTGGTGTATCCATCTGTGGCCGGGTCCTTCTTGGTGTACGGCTTCGCCGTGGCCTCCGTGAGCGAGAATTTCTTGCACGACGCCTCGAAGGGGATCTGGAGGCATTGTGTGCCCGATGTGATAAGGCTGGTCTCGGTCGGGTTGAGGATGTATTTCCTCAACTGGTCCTTGCAATGCAAGAACACGTGGCTGCGGGTTGGATCCTTGGGATTCGCCGCAGAAGAACTGGAAGACGTACGATGCCATAGCTGGGATACACAAGGGACAGACTATAAAAGTCGTCACGAGCCCAGCTTACAATATTGGAAATACATGTGCACAGCAAACGATACACACGTCTCGCACTGACCAAAGAAATTGAAGTTTTGACACTTTCAGGTCAGCATTTCTGCAGGGAAGCCTCTATCTATGTACAATTGGCGAAGTGCCTGCAGTTGATGTTTGCGACTGCTCGGAGGCCATGCGTACTGTACAATCAAAGCTTTGCGAGATAAATATCCTGAAATTCGGGTGGACCAACTTCCTGCAGATCTTGGGTTTCTGATTGACCAGGCTTTGTCTGGTTGCAGGTAGGTCACTGTTCTGTTGGCCATGTTGAGCCGGAAGCCCAGAAATTGATGATTCGTAACTTCTTCCAGCTGGATAGTTCCTCCATAAAAAGAGAGGTGTTGAAAATCTTTCATGCATTGGTGCGATAGAAAGTTCTCATCGCACACTACAAGTCGATTGTCAACATATCTGCAGACAAACAGTTCCGATGCTTGGTTGTCAAAGAACCTAGCAGATTCCAGGAACTGGTGCCATTCTCTTTGCCAACAAGATTCTCGCTGAATTACGGGAAGACTGCTGAGGACCGAGCTGATTTGGTTGCCTATACACGTGCCCCGGTGTTGCCTGAACAATAGGCCAAGAGTGGTGAACACTCCTGCTTGGAAAGAGGTCTGTACAATCCCAGTCAGGTCCGAAACATGAAGAAACCTTATGTGTTTGGCTCCCTTTGCCATGGGTTTGCCAGGCCAAGCAGACTCACAATTGGGCTGCTTTTTCAAGGATACCGTAATGTGTGGAGGGTACTCCTGAGCTTGATACAGCTGTACAAGCATCGACAGCGAATCCAGGATTTGCTGTCTGGGCACAGAATTGAAAAAACCCACGAGATCATCATTGATTTCAGCGAGATGCACCGTAGACGGGGTGCGGCGGAGAAACTGATGCAGCTTCTTCCAAAGTTGGGGTGTGGTTGCTAGGCCCATTGCTTCAGGCCAAACCAAGCGAACCATCAAAAGAATCGCTTGTGCAGCTGCGATCAACAACTTCTTGATACAGCTGTTGGAATACGATATTATCGTCCTCCCTTTCAAAAATTCTTTCTTGCGTTTAAGAAAGACGAACCCAACAGGCAAGGTGCCGGAAGCATTGATTCCCCATCTATATCGTCTTTTCAATATGCTGGGGATCTGTTGAAAAACTCTCTGGTTCCAGAGTTCTTGGGAGCCTTCCACAGGCTCGAAAACATCTGGATCCTGCCAGGTCTTCGTGGCAGCTTGAAGGTAGAATTTGGGACAGAAGACCATAAGATGGTTCGGCTCGTGGTCTTCGCAATGAACAATGAACTGTCGGTGCAGTAAATCACGAGCAGCAGAAACATCTCGCCATGTGAGCCGGTTTTCTTGGCCCAGGTGATCGAGGTGTTTGCTCCATTGTTGCTCGAGAAATTGCTGAAACGCTAATTCAACACCCTTGGGAAGACAATGCTTGCGCCGCCAAGACGCAAACAAACGGGTGTTGTGATTGAAAAATTCTCTTTTGGAAGGAAAAAAGGCTGAAGATGCACTACCACTCCCTAGTTTTTCAAAGGAGCGGTGAAGGCTGCCAAGTTGTTCTATGCCTGCTACAACATGGCCTCGAGTGAGGCACTGTTCCGGCAGCAGTTTAGCATAGTAAGTACAAGGGCATGGTGCTTCATCAACAGAATGATTCTGCAACCAATGGTCCCAGTCTTTGAAATTGTGCATGAAGTCCTTGAGAGACTGATGAGGTTGCTCTCTGACTTTGCAAACTGGGAGGTGAAAAGGTATAAGGATCGGCTTGTGTGCCAATACAAGCTTTCGGATCCATCTGGAAACATCTGACCCAAAGCTTGGGGATGCAGTGAATTTCAACTGCAAGCCCAGTGCTGCCATTGGCCAGGACATGTTTCGAAATTGGCAAACACTTTTGAGCACCTTCCTAGCTTTACTTTTGCCAGGCTCTTCCAGGCAGTTGCTCAAGCGAATCAAGGAGTAAATCTCATCTGGAAGGTATCGGTCGCTTCGCAGCTTTTTTGCCTCTTCAAAGGGGGCACGGCTGAAGCATGTAAGATTGAATAGTATCTCCCATGCCGACCTTCTCTTGAGTTGAAAAGGAACGGGCTGAAGTTGTCTGTGGAGCTTCTTTCTCAGTTTTCTCCACAGTCTTAACCCGAACCTAGAGGACACACTGTGTCGAACTCTCTTGTTGGGTCTAAAGCCCAATGCACTCCTTTTCAAAAAGGAGGTAATGTACGGGTGATTGAGCTTGGGTTGCCACATCCCAATCAAGCAGTGCTCGGTAACCCATGCTTCCTTGTACGTTGAGCATGGAGAAACGAGGAACAAAGTGTACTGCTCAAGACACTGATTG
This sequence comes from Symbiodinium sp. CCMP2592, assembly GCA_905221615.1. Lineage (NCBI taxonomy): Eukaryota > Dinophyceae > Suessiales > Symbiodiniaceae > Symbiodinium > Symbiodinium sp. CCMP2592. Next base: position 232,058 of record CAJNDT010000256.1, on the reverse strand, counting down.
GACACCCAGTATCGGATGGCTAGCTCGGCCTGAGCTTCACCCCCGTTTGCCAGCTTCCTGGCAACTGAGAATCTGTTTGACTCTCTTCGAAAAACAGATTGGCTGGTGGAGCCTATGTACATGAATGTGGAAGGCTGCCTGTAATGTTCAATGCTTGAAAAATGGCGCCAATCCACTGCTGTTTTCATGTACACCGCATTTTGTGATTGAAATCTGGGCCACGTGTAGGTGGCTGGGTGTACCCGGAACTGCTGAAGCTTCTGTCGAATGGTCTCAGCATACGAAGACGGAGATCCTTCTTGAAAGTAAAATAGCAACAGAAGATGAAGCAGGCCTTGGGCCCATAATGCGGACTCTTTGTTGAAGCCCGGACAGTGGTGTAAAAAGAACGTCACAGCCTCTCCCAACATACAAATTTGCTGCTTGATTCCTTGTTTGCTTGAAGCAGCAACATGTTGGCATTGAACTGCTAGTCAAGCAGTTTGAAATTGTGCAACCGCAATCACAGTGGACAAATTCTTGATGGACAGTCTGGATGCCAACTTTGGGTCCAGACCAAACTCTTTAGCAGCTGCAACCAGTTGGTCTTTAGATGCTTCAGTTTTGAGAAGCTTCTGGACAGTCTGTACATGCTTGACCAGCATTTGATACTTGCCTTTAAACTCTGGCTTGTTCTTGTAAGTGGCTAGCCATTCAGTGACATGGTCATCTGTGGCTCCTTTGGGACGAGTATCCAGCTTTCGTTGCGGATCTTTAAGGAGCTGTTCAGCTTCCATTTGGGATTCCGGCTCAGCAATGGGCATGGCAGGCTTTGCCCGTCGACCTGAGTCAGGCTCAAGATCTGTAGTCGCCTTCCTTTTCACAGGGGACATTGCAATGCCATGTGCAGCCAGTTTGGCTTTAGCTTTGGCAAGTTCTTCAGAGGCATCCGGATTTGTTGGAGGCGCTTTGGCCAAAACACAATTCAAAAGTTCTTGAGCAAGCGGTTCCATGAATCGCATTGCTTCCTTATGCTTGTCTGGAGGAGCCGAAGTATGGCATGCTTTCGCTGCCTCATCGATAGACACACCACTTTCACGAAGCTTCTTCAACAGTGCAGTGATGAGTACCGATTCTTGGCCGCTTCGAGCCCAGACGATACTCTGGTGCCGTCCTTCCGACAACAATCGAAATGAGAAATCTCCAAGGCCCCGATGGGCAAGCTCAAAAGCACGGATGTCGCTGACATCCCGGCCAGCAAGCCCCGCTTTGCGAGACCACTCTGTTGGTTGAACCAACTTGTGCAGCACATGAGCACCTTTGCCCAAAGGGGTCTTGTCATAGTGCTGGTCATCAGAAACAAAAGAAGACGGCAAAGAAAAAGTTTGATACGTGGGACTGGCTACATATTCCCACGACTTCTCTGAATATTTGGAGTCCCATTTGTCTTCTTTGCTCCATCGATTCCATTGTTGTCGGTTGTCCCAGCTGCTGCTGGAGTCGCTGTTAGACCATGATGACCAGGAGGCCATGGCGAGATCAGTTGTCCAGGGGAGAACGGTTGCTTGATCAGACTGACGGCTGTTTTGGGAACGAAAAGGCATCAGTCCTGTCTGCAACTGGGCAATCAAGCCCTAAACTGCGTATGGTTGCTCCGTGGAGCATTTTCGATCTCCAGAGACCAAGAGGTCTTGTTTTGTCCTTAAGCCGATCAGGGCTTGGACCGATCAGGGTCCGATGATTATGACTGGGCCGATCAGGGCCAGGCAGTAGGCTACCCTACCGTAGACGACACGATCGACGAAAGCCGTCTAGAGCACACTCGTGCAATCCTCCCTCTGGACTAATGTAAATCTCAAGAACTGCAGTCGTATCATTCAGAGGTGTAGGACTCTAAGAGGATTTAGGCTTTACCTCTGGCCTGAATCAAAACTGCACTCATATGGGGTTTATGGCTTGGCCCCAGTGCCATTCCGATGCAGGTACACAATCTGACGTCCCAGATTGCTTCACAGCACTTCTATCACCGTCTTCGTTGGGCAGTGGATGATAGAAGGCTCACTGCCCCCCTGCAATCTTAATGCAATTCAGCAAACCTTGGTAAACAGGTGTTCCACACACACACACACACACCGACACACACAGACACACACACACACACACAGACACGCACCCCCACACACACACAGACACACACACACACAGACACCCACACAGACACGCACACAGACACGCACACAGACACACACACAGACACACACACACACACACGCACAGACACACACCGACACACACAGACACACAGACACACAGACATACAGACACACAGACACGCAGACACAAAGACACACAGACACACAGACACACAGACACACAGACACACAGACACACAGACACACAGACACACGCACACGCACGCGCACACGCACACGCACACGCACACGCACAACACACACAACCAGCGCGGACACCCACGCGGAGTGCGCACGCATGTTTACATATCTAAACCACTCTGTTTTGCACTGCTTTGATGCTGACCAGAGTATCGCTGTCATGTGGGGTTATCCTACGGAAATTAGGGGATTAAAGATATGTAAATTATTTGATCAAGTAACATTGATTATCGCATATTCATTCTTCTAATTCTGATTTCGTGAAATAATAAATAGAGATAATATATATAGCATTGGATATAAATCGATTGCTCTAATATCATAGGCGTCATTAATTCGGTGAGGAGATATTAAGCTACCACAAGGGGATCATAATTATTCCCGCCATTTATTCGCACCCTTGGGGGATAAGGGTAATAGGATTTAGCGTGTCTGGATTTAGAGATGCAATTAGATTAAAGATATTGAGGGGAATGAACTAAAGGGGTTAAACAAGTAAATCTCGTAATTTTCTGAGATCTTCTAAATTATTTTAATCTAGTATATTAAACAAAAATAATTATCCCTATCGACTATTTCCTTAATCCAAGCTGGGAGGGCGCCCTAATAGTCTAATTCATCCTAAAATATTCCAATCTAATATCCCAAATCCTATATCTTCCTAAGATCCTATGTCTGGCGAGATTCCCGTCAAATATCAATTTGAGCCGCGGGCTCCACGCCTCGTATATCCTTCCATAATGTCTTTCAGTTTGCGCCTTGCGACCATATTCCTCCAATTTCTCCCCCAACACCTCGGACTCACTTCAGTTTGATAGAATGAGTCTTAATATCCTCGACCCTCATATCCCAAACCCCTAATTCCGAATATCTCAAAGCTAACAGCCTACGTAAACCCTAATCTTCCTTATATCAACACCTGATAAATTTCCATACATTGAATCAATTCAAATCGCAGGCTCCACTCCTGGTGCTTGCCATCCATAATTCCTTTAAGTATCAGCGCTGCCACCATCTCCCGGGGATGAGGGCTAAAGAGTGGGATGAAAGGGGTTAAGATTCGCTAGATATTGTAGGTAGGTAGGGATAATAGGAAATTCGTTAATCTATTCATAAGTACTCCTGTCGTTGTCCCGTGCGTATTTGAAGTTCAGCACTTTGACATTTAGAGCACTAGACAGAAGTTACTTTGCGCCACAACCTTCTGGAGTCATCATAATGTTTTATTTTAACTAAGATTTCGGAATCTCCTTGTAGGTTTAGGGTGTTGGGGATAGGAGGTGAACGGGGTTGAAAGGGATTAGGAATTAAAAGGTAGGCTTCAAGGGATTAAGGAATTAAAGAATTCAGAGAATTAAAAGGGCTAAAAGGACCAAGTAGATTAAGCTAGTCCTTCATCTCCTTAATCTCCGTAATCTCTTTAATATCTTGAGCATTAATCTTTAAAGAACCCCTATAATCTTTTCGACCCAATAAGCACTTTAATCCCTTGAATTGTTTGAGAAACGCTTTCACCCCCTAACCTGTAGCTGAATATTTCTCAAGCTCAAATGATCGATAGACCATAGTTTTAATAATTTCTATTCATACTGATGATCGAAATCTAGCAAATCTTTGTCCTATTGAACTACCAGATTTCTATTCTTATTGAACTTGCCTTAAGATACCTGCATCTTATATTAAGCAGATATTCCGTCTCTTCAATTGACTATATCTTCCGCACAGATCAATTATCAAAAAACGATTCCATTGAATCAGAAAGATATATATATATATATTTCATTCTTAATCCTATCCCGTATTGAATTAAATTAAATCGTAGGATCCCCCCTATTGATATCCTTCCGTCAGTTCCTATTATATGCAGCCTTGCGACCATACTCCCCCGGCATGAGCTAAACCCAACTCACGTTCCCTATTGGCGCCGCATTTCCGATTGGCGCCGCAGGCACCCGGGACGATCTAAACCAAATAACGACGCCTATCTGGTATATGACCGGCGCTTGGCGACTTTATAGAAACTGATATGTTGCAAAACCCTGTGAAATTCATATTCCCGATTGAGAAGCGCTGCATAGGAAGGGTCGAAAGGAATAACCGTATCCATTTATAAAATATAATGATGCTATTGCTACAGTAAAATGCACGTTTTGACTCTTGGCGTTTGCGATATTTCAGTCAGCTGCTCGCAGCTGAGGACAACTTTGCCAGTGTTTTGCCTGCCTCCGTATGCATATGTCGGAACTGAAATTATCAGATATAATACCTGATCGGCATTCGCCTTGGAAAAATCCGGAAGTTACCACCCAATATCCCAAAACCCTAAACCCTAAATATCCCCGGAGCACCAAGCGTCGCAACCTCGACGCAGCCAAGACAGTAGAATCAGCCGACAAGATAGAGAGGGGGATTTGTAGGGTCGGTTTAAGGAGTTCGGCTTGGAAGTTCAATCAAGCTCTGTAAATTTCGGTTTAGAAATTGGTTTAAGGCTTTGGGCATAGAGACTTCGTCTTGGTTTCAGGCTTTGGGGTAGGGACGTCGTCCGGGAAGCAATTTCCGCATCGGCTTAAGGCTTTCGAGACTAGAATCAAATTTAAGATTTTTGGGGTAGGGACTTTGGCCGGGTTGCCAAGCAGACTCCGTCCATGGCAGGGATTTTCGAGATCGGCTTAAGGCCTTAAAGGCTGGAATCAAATTTAAGGTCTTTCGGGTAGGGACTTTGGCTGCGTTTCCAAGCAGACTCTGTCTATGGCAGGGATATGCTTAGCTTTCGATTTAGAAGTCGGATTAGGGCATTGGGGGTAGGGACTTCTTCCCCCTTCCACTGCAGAACGGGCTGAGCCTGATATATTTGGCGCACTTTTCGTTGCAGCTCGATCCAACCCTTCATGTCCCCTCCGTATGCCAGCATCTGTACAGCTAGCTGACAGCGAGCTATGCCGGGACGTCATGCCAGCATCTGTACAGCTGACAGCGGGCTAAGTTACGGCGCTGCTGTCTGCTCAGAGTTCCGTGTTAATTCTAGACCTGTTTCATATAAAGGTTATCCTGGCTTGCATCCCTGATATCGGATCCGGCTGGTTTGACTCAGTGCCGATACCGGTCAGTTCGTTACAAGGAAGATAGCAAGTCTGAGCCTCGGACTGGACGACCTTGACCCAGAGTCTTGAGCTCTACAAAAGTCTTACCTGCTTTATAACCATACTCGTTGCCCGTCGGGCCGAAGTAGATAAGTTCTTCCGGGGACCAAAATCGTCGAAATGCGGCGCCTTGCAAGACGTCGGCACCGATGCTGCTGGCGTCCCGGGAATATCACCGGATCATTCTGGGCCCGGGATTTGCAGACAAGCGGCTCGCCCAAGGAAGCAGGACCAGGGGCTGCAGCAAGAGCAGAAGAACCGCGGCTCGGCGTCGAAAGCAAGCCCAACCCCCAGAGAATCTGACTGGTCGTGCTCCGTTCCTTAAGCCCAAAACTTCAAATATAAGACTTCCAAGGACAAACTGGTGATTCTCTAATTTCAAAGCGAGAACGTCCGACTCTTAATCCCTGCCAGGACCTCTGCGGCGCTTCATGCACACCTATCTAGGTGACCTGCAGCCCTTCACTTCAAAACACGTTACTCTCCATGCTCCGAACCCATCCAAGTCGCGGCCTCAACTTCCGTGGATACTTTCTCCGACAGCTTTCGTGGACCAAGAGCTTCATACAACAAGCAGTTGATCTCGAATTCTAGACTAGCGCCTGCAAATTAGTACCAAATATAAGTATGACCTCTCAATTGATCCGCGTTCCGAATATCTTCGAACCCATCCAAGTCGCGGTCTCAGGAGTCTCCACGGGATTTATTTCCGTGTGCGAAGCGTCCAAGATTTCCACGGTTCTTCGCAGCTCCTCGTCGGCATCAATTTGAACCTACTCCTCGCTTTCAGGCCTGACCCATCGTTCACCTGAACCTCATAACGAAGTTCTTACCCTGCGGTCTTGATACGTCGTCTTCGGTCTCTTATTGTGCGATTTGACCCTCCTGGAAGGATGACACTCAATCGTAAAAGGAGCATTGGTAGAAGACTACTATAGGTCGGCCTTGTTCCTGCCTCCCCACCCTGCTGGCTCCCCACCCTGAGGAAATAGGTATTTCTTTCACCTTTCCCCACCATCCGCGACCTTACCAGAGGCACTTAAGCGCGCCGATAGGATATTGGACGACCAGACAGGAGGAAGCAAACAGCTGCCTGCGCAAGACGACCAGGACTGAGGGCTGAGATGCTGCTCTTCGGCCCAATCCTTCCACCAGCCTGGATCCGCTCATGACGAGGGTTTAGGGTAGCGCCCAAAGGACGGCAACGACTATTTACGAAAATCGCAAAAATATTGAGGTTTAGACGCTCTCCTTCGCCTTTTCGCTTCCACGAGCCTGAACCCACAATACCACGACACGCTCAAGGCCGACACGACCGAAGGCTTAAGGTACCGCCCCACGGACGCGTACCGGCCAAAGGATGCAAACAGCTATTTACGAAAGCCCTCAAGTACTGAGCTTTGGACGATCTGCTTCGTCTCCTTGGCTCCACCAGCCTGAACCCATAATAACAAGACGCGCTCAGGGTCCACACGGTCCAGGGCTTAGGGTGCCGTCCAAAGGTCGCAAACGACTACTTGCGAAAATCGGCGAAGCATTGAGGTTTCGATGATCTTCGCCGTCTCCTGGATTCTACCAGTCTCACAATAACCAGACGCGCTCCATGCAACTCGATACGGGTCAGGTCATCTGCCGCACTAGCTCCGTCTACTGATTTCACCATGCGCAACTCTACTTCTACGGTCCTGTCGACCAGCATGCCTGCGCCTTCTCGCGCTGGGCTGCGGCTACGTGCCATCGCGGGATCGCTGGAGCCGCCAAAAAATAGAAACTCGAGCCGGGCAAGCACGCGGAGAGCATCGAAGCTCTGAACTCGAAAGACACACTGTGCACGAGGGCGCGGGTTCAACACACAGCACGATGCGGAAATATGCATCACCCCATGGCGGACATCATTTCAAGGAATGACAACCGAAGCTTACATGCAGCAATCATAAATCCCTGACGGTTCGCACTTCTTTTCCAACTGCTTTCGCAACGGTGGCGCGGTCTACGATATTCGGACTCCTTTCGCGATCCTTTCGATGTTCATATTCCTTAGAGGAATGCTTTTCGTAATCTAGAAGACTTCCCGGTCGGGTGCTCGCAGACTGAAAACAAACGTCGTCCTTACATGCAAACGGGAAGAGAGGGTAGGAGAAGAAAATTTCTTTCACGACACAGTCTTCTACCCAAATGGCCACGGAGATGACCATATTCGTGTAGGTCGCCACTATAGATCCTCCAGTGTCGAAATTTGCGCATGAAAGCGAGATGCTGTCACTTCGCACAGCTCACAGGCTCCTGTACTACACTATACGTCAGCGCTGGAATTACACACCCTCCCAACCTTAATCCCGGAGGTGACGCTGGATTTTGTTAGTCGTTGCCGGAAATATCGAAACTTAGCGAATCCTCGCGGATGCCAGTATTCATAGACTGCACTGCCATTTTGCTGCGGCTTTGATGCGTCTTGATAACGACTCACGACGGTGTTACTTATTTCTATTGAAGCATTATTGCAGCTGCAGCTGAATACCCTTCGACCATCTCCGAAGCACTTATACTTCGCGATACAGCCGAAGACCACGTACAGAATCTTCACTATTGAAGCTTACCGTTGGGACATAGAACAAAGCCAAGCCAAGATTCAAGAACCGGGCGTTCGTCTCCGAAAATTTTGCACTACTTCGAAGTCTGCAGAGCCTTGATTCCCGGCCTAGCACAGTGACCGCGACTCCCTTCCAACAACAACTGTTGCTAAACAGAAAGTCTGCGGCTGCACCAGCAAACCCGGCCACTATACTCCCGGAGCACAAGCGTAGACGCTGGAAGGGTCGATGCTTGGATGCATTGCTTCAACGCACTCCGGCGGAGCCCATAGATGTGTATTTCCGCAACGCGAGCCAAGTTAAATCCTCCCCTCGTACCTTTCTCTGCTAGGGCGCCGCCGGCGTGACCGTTTGCTCGTCACGTCGCCCTTCCTTCAGCATATGCCAGCTTCCTTCCAGAGCTGATGCCTACGCGAATTCTTCTCAACGTGTTTGCGTCTTCATGGAAGCTCGCTACTGGCACTCCACCTTCATGCTCGATTCGACAAGCATTCGCTCCAGGGTGCCAGTGCAATACAAGACTGGCCCTCCCCTCTAGACGATCGATATCCCAAGCACCCACTCGAGATAAGCACGTCCGTGCCCTCCAAGCACAGCGAAACTGTCCATTCCATATCCAGACTCTCGCTTCCACAAGCACCCGGTCAAGTGAGACTATCAAGATGCTATTCATTCCGTCGCACCTTGGCACCCCAGCCTATCCAAACCAGCCATATTCCCACATAGACGCTTCATTCTACAAGCACCCAGCACATCGGAACTAGTAACTAACCATTCTTCATCTAGATGGCAGATGCTCGCTTCCACAGGCATCGACTCGAGACGCACGCCAGGAGCAGCGACAGCCTTGCTTTCGATTCAATTCGCCCTGTCGACGCTCGACTCACGTGGATTATTCGGATAGCTCAATAGGCTAGAAGTGTTTCTTTGCTGCCATTTCAGACTGTGGGCGCCCGTATTTCGATCGAGAGATGCGACAAAAAGCAAGCCATACTACAAATAATGATATCACTTTCTGCGCTGCGATCGCTTTGCTCCTCTCTCTAATAGCGAGTTGTGGCTAGGACCGCTTGCATGATTTCCTGTTCTCCCCATCCGCTTTGGGACGGCCGGGCTTTCGTTTTTCAGGCAGATTGTTTAAGTCTAGCTCGTCCTGCAAGCCTGTCACGAAGTACGCATGCGGGCACTCGGTCCGTTGCACGAACAGGCCGCAAGTGCAGAGATATTTGCCTTTGCTTGTCGGACTGCCGTCTATCTTCGGGCAATATTGGGCGGGCAGCGCTCCTTCCACGACCTCTCAGTTTGCTTCGAATAGCAAGTATAGCTCCGAGATGCTGATATGCACGACGTCGTCCTTCTTTTCAATGATCTTCGCATTCTCCACGGTTTCGACCACTTCTACTTCGGATATGTGCAGCAGATTCACCAAGTGCTTGGTCGTTGCGTGCTGCATCACTGCAACTGCCGTCGTTTCTTTGTCCGACGCTTGGCTGTATATCATCCAGAGCTTGCTGTTATCGCACTCTATCACGCAGACGCTGTTGCCATACCGATAGGCCCAGTATTCAGCTTAGGGACTCATGCCCTGTCGATGCAGCGCTGTCCTATTCAGGAAGGCTGCCTGCGGCGACTTTGGCCAGAGTAACGAGCTTGGCTGCCCGTCTCCAAGCATGTAGCAAGAGCTTTTATATCATCTGGAGTAGATTTCACGAACTCTGGCGAATTCTCTTTGATACTAGAGGCTGCCAAAAGCTCTGGAAGCTTTCCAGCGTCTGGCTGCCTATTCCAGACCCTGGATGTATGCCCGACGAGTCGCTCCAATAATCGACCTAATAAATCTTCCTTGCGCAGTCAGCTAAGTTTTCTCGCGTAGGCCGAAAAATCGCTTTCTGACATCTGTTCTCTGCGTATCAAGGTATTCCTTCCGAAGATATGTTCGCGCCTTCTCTGCAGAGGCATAAATCAGCTCTTCCAAGAAAGCTCGCCAACATGTGCTGCAGATCTCTAGCGTCGGCAAGAAACGCGTGACCCGTGCTTAAGGCGATAACTCGCCTATGCGGATCTTCATTCGTATCCGCTACGATAGCGGAATGGACGACCCGTATCATATGGGGATAGTCTCTCGCAACTCGAGAATTCGGAATTACTTTTCGCCGTGTTGCCACTAAGCGGCGACTTTCTCGAGTGCCTCGTTGGAGGAACTACGAGTCGTGGGGAGTCCAGATTGTGGAATCGGGCATGCTTTCTTTGGGTGGAGATACCGCGGACTTTTGAATCACGCAATCAATCCCAAGAAGGAATCAATATATATTCGCTTTCGCTTTCGGAGGCACAAGGTCCAAGTCGGACGTAGCCTATAGCATGCACTAATTACACGACTGTGAGGGCACCACAACCTGGAGCAGAAATCTCGTCCGAGTGTGCACTCAGGCAGGGCAACCGCACTGCAAACGGGCAGTTGGCGCAAGGGGATACAACCGGCAGACCTTCGGCCCAAAAGCCGTCCCCAAGCACTCAAAGACCCATTACAAAACTCAAACCCAAAAAAAGACCCGGCCAGCAGGCAATAATCTTTGCTGCTACAGGCTCCCTTAATCGGAAACCGAAACAGAATTAATCCGCCATAAAGTGCGATGCGAAGCAGGCCTACAAAATGCAGGATCGTTCCTCAAGGGTATGAATTGAGGCCATCCCTGCACAGCTACATACCCTGGATGCCGAAACACCATCTTCGAGGTGATATAAGGACATCAGTACAGCACAGAGCTTGAGCCTTGTTCCTCATGGGGCAGAGAGGCAAACTACAAGCTTTATGCCCCGCATGGCGGATTCAAAAGGCCATGCCCTCCCAATCATGTAAACACCGTCGCACTAATGGTATGAGCAACCAGCTTCCTCATGAGAATGTTGAACGCATAACCAAGCGTCGAAGTCCGCAGGCTGCTGGGTCGTTGGCTGCCCTCTAGGCTCCGGTTGAACGCATAACCAAGCGTCGAAGTCCGCAGGCTGCTGGGTCGTTGGCTGCCCTCTAGGCTCCGGTTGAACGCATAACCAAGCGTCAAGGTCCGCAGGCTGCTGGGTCGTTGGCTGCCCTCTAGGCCCCGGTTGAACGCATAACCAAGCGTCAAAGTCCGCAGGCTGCTGGGTCGTTGGCTGCCCTCTAGGCTCCGGTTGAGCGCATAACCAAGCGTCAAAGTCCGCAGGCTGCTGGGTCGTTGGCTGCCCTCTAGGCTCCGGTTGAACGCATTACTAAGCGTCGAAGTCCCCAGGCTTCGGTTGAACGCATCAGCGAACGACAAACTGTGCGGGCCACCGGCTCCAAGACGAACCCCGTACCCCATAAGGCATCGACGGGGGTTCTGGGGCTACAGTTTTCCTACCAGACCTCGCTGGTGAGGCGATCTGAGCCCTAATCAATATATATATATATATATATATATATATCGTCGTCGACGGCAAATATATGATCACCAGCTCAGGGGGCGTGATTGCTACCGTGAGCTTCCTCGGCAAAGGAGAGATAGTCAATATCAGACTTGCACATATAAAGAAGGAGAAGGTGCAAGTGCCCCTGCACACCGGAACGACCCGGTCAATACTGTAAGCTTATATGGATACAGAGTCAACGGCGAATTGGATTCGTTTATTCGAGCTTCTATGCTCTGTGGTCAAGGCGGATGCGATTATCACTTGAAGCCCTTGGTTGTATAGGTTCGGTGCGACTTCAATGATGCTAGGCCTCCGCGACCATGCTTCCACGGCCTCCAGAAGTTCTCGCACGATGATCTTCTGACCCGCCTGATTGATGCCTCTGTATTTTCGGTTTTGTCGTGTCACATACTGCTTCAGCCGACCCTTCGGTACAGGCGAGGAAAAGCCGGTCTCGATCAGCCACTCGCACGCTGCGGCTGCTCAGAAGCGTGCCGTTTGGGTGCGCCGTCTTGCGGCAGTTTCTGTAGGTGTCCTCATCTTACAGCCCTTTGGGCGAAATTTAATTCCATGCTTGCCATCATATTTGATATTTAGCCACGGCGTGCCATCCTCCTTCAATCATAGAGTTGCCAGCAGTCGCCAAGTGCACTCGGCGCACGACTGCTTAGAATACTCACCGATCACGACGATGGAGTTGGCCCGTTCTACCGGCCTCAAGCGTACGTCTCGGTCTCCATGCGGATTTTTGGCTTGAAGGCCACGTTCCTGTATATTCAAGGCTTTGTTGATCACGATCGGAATCTCCGGAGTATCATTGAAGAGGGATTCATTGAATTCACTACGCGAATATTCACGAATTATTCTTCTTGCTCTTCTGGTTCTTATCAGCTGCCTCCTCTTCGTCCTTCTTGTCTTCGGACGAAGCACTGCCGTCGTCATCCTCCTCATCCTTCTTTACTCCGGCACTGTCTACCAAAGATGACGTGCTTGCACTCGAATGCACGAAAAAAAGGAAGGCGCCCGTAATGACCGCAGGAATTCCCGCGCTACTGTAGCTAAGTCCTGAAGCCTGCTTGTGGCGAACCCAGCTTCGTCCTTTTCCATGTCATAAGTCCGTGCACCGAGATCGTGCAGCTCCAGCACACGGATAGCGTTTTCGTAGGCTTGCAAGAAGCCACATGCCCGCGCAATATCTTCACTCTGGAATTCTCGTTAGGGTACACCAAGACGTTGGCACCACCTCATCTTCCACGAGGGTCCTGGAAAAGCCGCAAGCAGCTAGCCGGCCAGCAAGACAGCCTGCCCGGCATCGGCTCGAGTCTAAAAGCATTGCACTCCTTGTTCTTCTTCTCTCTGTCTCTGTCTCTGCTTCTATCGTTATCTCTGTCTCTGTTTCTGATTCTATCTCTGTCTCTATCTCTATCTCTAGCTCTAGCTCTAGCTCTATCTTTATCTCTACCTCTATCTCAGATCTATATCCAACTCCCATTCCCTATTGACGCGACAGGCCCCGGAATCCCAAACCCCCGGGACGATCTAAATCCAATTCACGTATTGGAGAATCTAAATCCAGCTCACGTCCCCTACTAAAACCGCAGGCAGCCGGGACGGTCTAAACCCAATTCATATTTTCTGTTAACGCCGCAGGCGTCCGGGACGGTCTCAATTCGATTCATCTTCATATTACACCACCGGGTAGTAGATCCGCAAGTCCCCAATAAGGACGAAATCCATTTCATACTCCCTATTAGTGGTACAGATCCCCGATAAGATCGAAATTTAGCTCCTTATTCTTATCGCAAAGCCCGCTATAATTTAGATCAGCTCATTTTCCCTATTAGCGCCGCAGGTCCCCAAGACGACACCACAATCTAAATTCAACTCACGTTCCCTATTGGCATCGTAAGCCCCCGGGATTCTTCAACCCCAGCTAACGTTCCCTATTGGTGCTGCAAGCCGCCGGGACGATTTAAATCTAATATATATTTCTCCGGGGCGATTTAAATCCAACTCACGTTTCCCAGGGATATCCCGTAGATTCCAATCCCAATCCTAATATATCTCGAGTTGCAATCCTAGAGATATCCTTGTAAAATTCCAAAATATATCGTTATCTCCACCTTGCGACCATGAAATCCTGAAAGGTAATATATATCCAACCGACTCGTATTTATCAATATTCTATCGTCCTTCTATCAATTCCAAACATATCAATATTTTAATTATATTCTCCCGAAACGAATTCAATCCAACTCATATTCCTTATTAATACCGCAAATTCCCATATCATTTTTTCACTAAATTTATTAATCTTATCATTAGAAATCTTCCGGACGATCTGAAATCAATTCATATTCCTTATCGGAAATAGAAATTCTATTCCTTTCATTTAGAATGATAATAATATCGAATTAAATATATTCAATGATCAAATATTAATAAAAATAATAATCTCATAACGAAATGAGCACAACGACCCTTCTTCTCCTACCTTTTTCTTAAAAATATATTTATATGCCTCCCTTCAATACGAAATTAATTCAATGAAATAATATTTCCGATAAATATTTTTAATAAATAGATTTTTTTAAATATGATCCAATCGCGAAATAAAAAAAAAATTGCGCGCAATCTACAAGATAAATTTATATAGTGCCCTAGCGGATCCGAATTCATATATAAGATTTCAAAGAACGACCATTAATCCATCGTAAACATTATCGATCCGATAAAATCATCATAATCCAATATAAAAATATATTAATTTAAGTTTTAATTATCACGGACCTCGTTATATTTACGATCCCATTAATTATTGAAATTCGTACGTCTTTTAGATATCTATACAAGAGTATCCAGAGCGGACCCATTCTCGAAGCAATTTCGATAAAGTTCCCCCATGATATCCGAATCTTGTAATTAGCAAAGATATCACGTGATCCCAAATCATCCCCAAACAATATTTAAAATCACGATAATTACACGCATAGAGCACGGAATATCAAATAAATCAATTCTGTTGTAATAAATTTATTAGTAGGACGTATACACCCCAAACCATAATTTATAAAAGATAATATATATTCCAAATAATCACCAATCCCACCTAAATATAGATTCCAAACCTAAAATTGAAAAGTATCGAAACTAACCCTACTCGATTGAAATTTAATACCTTTTTATAATAATCCCAATCTCGACAATTTAAAGTAATCCTCAAAATAAATATCCGACAAGAAAAAAAGAAAGAAGATCCTTCCCCATACTAAGAAATAGAGAATCCCCATCTCTTTTTTAATTATTAATTTTCAGGTCGCGGAGCGCGTGACCATATATAAATATAATATATATATAAGATACCCCAATTTTAAGAATCCTATCAAAGAAATCTAACTAAATTTAAATCATGTTATCTTAATGATATATTATATCTCAAAAAAAGATATTCAAATAAAGAACAAGTTAATAGATTACCCCCAACTAATACTAAGCGAATACTAAAATAAGAAGAAACGAAAGTTCAAGGAAATAATGCGCTCAGAAAAGAAGATGCCGGAAACCCCGCTACCGACTCAAGCCACAAAAACATCCACGTACAAATTGCTAAAATCATCTAATTCTGTGTAACATTTTTTCTTCGATAACATAATTCTGCACACATTGAAGCCTACGGAACTGGCACATGTTTGTCCGCTCCCAAAATTCTCTTTAGGCTTCGGTGACTCAACGAGGCTTTACATTCCCGGTGGCATCGTTCGTCGAGCTGGTCGTGCTCTGCCACCACGCGGTAGTGCCCCGAGTCAAGCAGGCGATGAAGGGCCTGTGGATTTGCTCCTACTTTCGTAAGAGCATCCACCACCATGGACTGATGTTCGACCCATTTCATCTGGGCGCCCAGTCCATCCTTTCGCTCACGTGCTATCGCCACCACCTCCAAAGCAGCGTACTTGCATCCTTGATCACGTTGTCGTAGACGCTCTTGGCATCCGCTATGCTCAAGCTCTCACGGAGGAGGCGATCTGCATCTGCCTTCTGTAAAACAAGGTCAGCCTGCTTCTTGATCGACGCCATGAACATCTGGAGATCAAAATCTTCATCCAGGAAGTTTTGCCACAATGCCTTCGTCCACAACAGCTCTCCCAAGCCACGGTTTAGAGTTTGAGTCTCCGCCGCCAACGTGGAAGGAACCTTGCGCCTGAGCTTGGCACTTTTCCACCAGAGAAGGGCACACTTGGCCGTCTGACCCTCAGTCAAAGCGACGTCGTAGGCTAAGACGCCCACAGCCGGACCTTCAGCTTCGCTATCTTCGAGGCCAGGATGCTTGCCCCGGCAGCTGCATCAGGCCTGCCCTCTTTGGCCGCCCAAGCCAATGAGCCGATTGCGGCCCTGGTGTTTCGCTTCTCTTTGGCAGTCGCTTCAGCTTCAGGTTGCGACCGTCGACCTCGCTCAAGTCGCACTTCACTCATGCTCTCCGTGACGAACTTGCACATGTCGACCTTCAGAGAGTAGTAGTCCTTCTCGTGGCGAATGCGCCCGTTGAAGGAAGTATAGGAAATGCCTTGCGGCAGGTCTTGAAGCCAAAGAAACTTTCCAAAGGCAAACTTTTCACGAAGTTTCTGAAGTCGAAGCTCCTCTTCCTTCAGCCCGAAACACAGTAGGTCGTCGACTTCTACCACTATCACGCCGTTGATGACCCCGCCAATGTACAGCACGAACACACAGGGATCGAGGCGAGACTGGCGGACTGTAGATCTTCCGTCAGAAAGGCCTTTAGGGTTCGACGCCAATGGATTGGGGTGTCGATTAAGCCATAGACGCCGTGCAGGATCTCCATGATTTGACCCTCTTCGAGACCTGGCAAACCGCATGATGGCTGCCACATGTAGATCTTTCCAGCTTCACGTTTGATTGGGCCTGATTGCATAAACGCCTGTTTCAGATCTCCACACGACCCCAGAACAGTCGCTGCCAGCTGGAGGATCACCGATCCAGGCCGCAAGCGTCTGGATCTTCGAAGCCACGGATGACCAGTCGACTCTTCTTCTGGGCTGGCTCATTCGGTTGCTCGGAGGGCTTGTTTCTGCGAACAAGGCGGGAACTCATAATGCGGTCCTCCTTGCCCTCCATCGAGAGCTGTGCGATCACTTTCTTGGACTCCTCGGCGCTGAGAACTCGCACTGCCCCACTCACTTGGATCTTCGCCCTCTCCTCGGCGTCTGTTTGCCTCCAGCCTTCCCACTCGTCCGGCGGAATGCTGTTCTCGCGCACCTCGTCGTTGGCCATCTTGTCTCGGCAGTGAGGATCTCGACCGTGTAGGGCTCCTCCGCCTGGTGCTCGAGTACGTTCTTCGCCGTCTGCTTCGTGAGGAAGAAGTCGGTGTGGCCTTTCCACTTTCCAGCTGCCTTCTTGGACGGCCGCATGGCCCTCCAGTCGTCCTCCTCCGAGTCCTGGTCGCCACCTTCGTAGCAACGAACCACCCTTCGGGACGACCCAAAATCTCACCGGCATCCGCGCGCCTTCCCATGAAGAAAAGGCGTGCGTCCTCCACTTGACACGGTGGCGCCGAAGTATTCCGGCTCCTGGCAGTAGCTCCCAATGATCTCGGTTCGCTTGCATTGCTGAGGCGGCGTCCTCCGGAAATCGGCCACAAACTCGTCGAGGGTTTCCTCCTCAAAGAAGGTGTCCTGGGCAAAGTAGATCTTCTGATCCTCCTTCTCTCGCATTGGCCGAGATTGACCCTCCTGCTGCACACGTGCCTTCCGTCTAGGCAAAGCGTCGTCAAGGATATCGTTCTTGTAGGCTGAATCCATAGCTGCTCGCAGCTGATCAGAAAAACGCTGCTCTCCAGACTCTGCGATTCCTGCTTGTAGTGATGGTGCTTGTGGTGCAGAAGGTCGTTGCGCGCGTGAGATCGTTGTACATGAGGTTGTTGTGCATGAGGTTGCGGTGCATGAGGTTGTTGTGTCGAGGCTCCCGGATGCTTGTGGTGTGCCACTTCACGTTCTGGCTCCGAGGATAGAGAGATCTGCCTTGGATGCTGCCCGTTGTCCTCAACGTTCTCTTGCACTGTTGGTAGTAGTACAGGAGGTTGTGGCACAGCGTGGGCGTTCTCCTCGGTCTCGACCGCAATAGGAATTGGAGGTACCGGAAAAGGCCTTCCTCCTCCACGTTCGGTTCGACATTGGGCTCAAGCCTCCTCGCCACCACATCATCCGGCACAGGGCCGCTCGTGTGGTCCTCGATCACCTTGGCGCTGTTGAAGATCACGAAAGCACTGCCTCTATGCCGCGTATCTCTTCTGAAGTCCCCAGCCGAAGATGCTCGTTCGACACCTTCCAGATTCGCCCCTGAACGTTCACATACGTTGGGCCCCTCAGGCATCGGCATGAGCACCACTGCGGGACCGACCCAGCCCGGCTTGAGGACTCCCTGCGATTGCCACGACCGCCACACGAAGACAACTTCACCCGGCTGGAAGTTTCGCTGGGTGCGCCCTTTGCTCCTCACGGTGCGACCTTCACCGCATTCGACGTGTTGACCTCCGCAAACGCCTTCTGCGGCGCCCGTCTCGCCGTCAGTAGTTTGTTCATGTCCTCGCCGGCCGGCATCGAGCAGCACTGGGCCCGGGTCCACGAGGTCGTCCGACATGAGCTCGCCGTTGGTCCTGGGCGTGTGTCCCAACATACGTGCAAACCCCGACCTGTTGAACAGTCGGTTTTTCGACGACTCCTCCTCCCGAAGTAGCTGCATCCAATCCTGATGGTCAGTTGGTGGCGCACGCCACCTCGCCTTCTCGAAGAGAAGCTTGCACAATGAGCCGTGATGCTCGGTGCGGCCATTCTGATGTGGGCACGAGCCCTATCTGATGGATGACCACGCCGAGCTGTGACGCCTTTTCCCGGAACTCGCTCAGGAACTCGGTGCCTTGGTTCGAGGACAAGCTTCTTTCGGTCCTCGGAGCCGGGCGCCTCTAAGGTCACCTTTTTCGCCTCGAGCGCAGTCGACCCAGAAGCGGGCGAGCTGCAGACCGAGACGGTGCCCAGCCGTGAGACAGTGGACTCGGCGCCGTTTTGGTTCCCAAGGCATTCTAGACACAGCAGCGCAAGAAGGTTTGGCGGGCCGATCCGAGGCCACTGGAACGGCAAGGTCACGGAAGCTCGTGGAATAGGGGGCCGAGCCAAGTCGCTCGGGACAGTAGAGGTGCCAGTCGGATTTGGTGGTGTTTCAGGTGTACTGGAACTGACAGTAGTTTTTGAAGAAGTCCCGCTGCTGGTGCCCGTCAACTTGTAGCCCCGGGTGCCCTGATTGATCTCGACGAGGGGCGCCTGCATCTTCGCAAAGTAAACACATCATGCGATATGGGATTTCTCTCGTCGGGGCACACTGTTGTCAGTATTGTGGATTTCGGTGAAGGCTGGCAGCTCCCTGAGATTTGCAGCATCGTAGAAGTGAGTGAGAGCATGTTCCGGACGGAGGCCGCACACAAGAAGGTGATGTTCGAACCGCACAGCGCGCAGCTCGGGCTCCACAGTGCTCTGTTGTCGGCTTCTGGAGGCAATGCCGATGCTAGGCAACCGTGCCCTAAGATTGCAGCGCCGGCCTCAACACGAGGCGGGCTCCATGGCAGCTCGTTGCGCCGCCGGCCCGCAGCACCGCGCAAGGCGAAATTGGCGGCATTGGCCGACAAGCTTTACTCTGTGCTGCAGTGGGCACTGGCAAGAGGTGGTTTCAGCCTGGCTTCCGCTTCCCGAGTTGGGCCAGACAGCGTACCCGCAGGACCTTCCTCGAGCACTTTGGCGAGTACTCGTGTGTCTCCTACGGACAAAGGCAAGGCCTACAAGGAGTACCTCAAGGAGCGCACGCAGTCCGGAAAAGCTCTCCGATGTGAACGCCGCAGACAACACAGGAGCGATGCCAGCACCCTGCTCAGTGCCTAAAGAGGGAAAATGGACACATGAACTGGATCCACTGCTCGACGTGCCAATCGAGGTGGAAGCTTTCCCCGAGGACGACGGCCGTGCCACCCAAGGTCGCCCAGAAGGTCAGGGACATTGCCCGCGAGAACCTCGAGCGGGAAACCAGCAGGATTAGCTATACCTTCGAATCATGGCGGACCAGAGCAGTGCAGGCAAAGCTGGACATGCAGGGCGGCAGCTTCCTGGAATACGACCGGGCGATGGAGACGGTGGCTGTGCTCGAGCAGAACGTGGACGAGATGGACCCAGCACTGAGGACGCAGACGGCGGCAGTGCTGGCCGAGTTCATTACTTCCCAACGCCGGAGACGCGCCGGGACTGAGATGTACCGGGCGTGTCCTGAAGTTTTCGGCCGGTGGTTGGCAAATCCGAGCGCATTCCTGGAGGACTTTGTTGTTGTCCAGGACCGCGGCTTCCTTTCTCGGAAAGACCGGCATGACTTCAGAGGCGGTCGAGCTGCTCCCGAGCGTGCGTATGTAGTGCTAAGGCAACCGAGCTGTATGTGAACGCCGAGTTTGCCGAGGAGGTGCCCAAGGAGAACCAGGACGTCGTGATCAAGGGCATCCAGGCATTCATCGCAGACATTGGCTCGGATGTGCACGAGCAGCTCAACCTGCAGCCCGCCAGCGGCTCGGATAGCAAGTGCTGGCACAGTTGGGAAAAGACGCGCCCAAAGGTGCTGAACTTGGAGCCCAAGGCAGGCGCAGAGGCGATGGAGCTGGCATGCCGATTGGCCAGGGCCCAGTGGTGCCAAGGAGGTGCGTTCACGTTGAAGGTCAGGACGGACGCCAAAGGCACCCGACAGGCTCGTGAACTCAGAGAGTTATGTGGCTCAACATTGCCAACGATACGATCAGGGAGATTCCCGAAATACTTGTAACGCCGTCGGAGGTGCAAACTGGAACTGGAGGAGGTTTTCGGTCCCGTTGCTCGAGTGCCCACTAAGTCCGAAAAGGAGGCAATGGACAGGCTTCGCAGGAACTTGGGCCATCCATCGGCCCGGGATCTGGCACGGGCTCTGGCGGTCTCACGAGCACCTGCCCATCTGATCAAGTTCGCGAAGGAGGACTACCGATGTGCCAGTTGTGAGGCCCACAAGGCTCCGAAGTGGAATCGCCCCACCACAGTTCCGAGGTCCTACGCCCCCAACGTAGTGGTGGGCCTGGATCTTATGCAGATCCCCAACCACGACGGCACGCAGGCCCTGTGGATGCTCAACATGGTGTGTATGGGCACCAGCTTCCAGCTAGTGGAACGCAAGGAGTAAGGAGGTCTGGGCAGCTTTTGCGAGATTCTGGGGAAGGCTGCTAGGATGGCCAGCACTGCTTTGGCTAGATCGGCAGAGGAAGAAGCCGACGCTTCAGACGCGGCCTTGTTCTGGCATTCCCTGGACCAGTGCCCGACATGTCCACATGTCCGGCATCGCGTTCTGAGCTTGATCTCCTGCAAAGTGATGGCACGATCGGGCCTCGAGCTGCCTTTGCCCTTGCCCTTGAAGCTGCCAGGTGCGGGGCCGAACGAGGCCGTCTTTTCCTTGCCATGTCCTTTGGGATAGAAGCCTCTGCTCACCCTCGCCTGTCTCAAGCTATCCTGGACGTCCTGGTAGCTCGCCAAGACCTCAATCAGCTCGTCCTCGTCGATCACGTCCTGGAACGCCTCGTCGACCGCAGGGTCCTGGTAGTAGGCCTCTTCGACGTAGTCGTCGTTGTAGCCCTGCATTCGTCGCCGTCTTCTCTTTCTTCGAGCTCGTCGTAGTAGATGCTGTTCTTGCGATTGCCCTCCTGCATGGCCCGGTCCAGCCTCCGGAGATTCGCCGTCACAACATCTACCGAGAAGTCGCCTTCCAGCCACGTCAAGAGCCGTGAGTCCAGCTCCTTGTCCAGACTCGACTGGCGGTAGAGAAGGTAGCCTTTGGCCTTAGTGGGGAGCTCGATCCCCTCGCCCTTCAGCACCCTGCGTTGAAGCGCTTGCCCGTACAGCGCGGGCTCCAGTGCCCTCGGAAGTGCAGTCTCCCGCACCGCCTCACGACCTGGCCCAGAAAGAGCCTGCACCAGCTTTGGGCCTCGCTTGGTCAGAGGGAGGTCCGAGATGGCCTCCCGCAGCTGAAGGTCTCGAAGGTAGGGTTTCAAGCTGGTCTCTGGCCTTTCTCCACTCCAAGAAGGCGGCGGGTCCCGGTCACGATGCTGGAAAGCCCCTGCCTCCTGAGTCATTGTCGCCTGGAGCCTCTGTGCTCCGCACCACCAAAGTGTTCAGCTTCACTGTGCTCCTTGGTGCCTCAGCGCGCACGCTGCTCGCCAAAATTTCAGGGCTCGCCAAACAAGTTTCCTGTGGCCCTGGTCGTCGCAAGCTCCGGTGCCAACTGACAAAGCGAAGCACCGAAAGAGCGGTTATGGCTCGAACACTCGCACGACACTACCCTTTTCACACGGCAGCACTTGAGCTCAAGGGGCCCCTATCAAGTCGCGTCTGCACACACTGAAGCCTACGGAACTGGCACATGTTTGTCACAATTGTTAGCAACCATCCCCCGGCAATCTGAGTCGCATTTTACCAGGTGGCACTCACAAGTAAAAATCTTGTCGCACTTTCTGCCGCAAATCCTCAATGCCAATGCACAACCCACCATTGGCACAAGTGTTGGTTCTCAAGCTGGGTGCCAGGCTTCTGCAGCAAAAGCGGAAAGCGGAACAACTTGGCCACGTGCACAAAGCCGCCCGTACAAGTCCTTAGGATGATCCGCTCCAAAGCAAGGAACGCAGGCTTGCCGTGTTTTTCATTGACAGAAACTCTGCAAAGCCAGCAAAGATGCACTTCCCGGGGGACTATGATCTACGACACACCTTAGCCAAGTGCCAGGAGCTCTCACCTCCATGCAATCGCATGACCAGCTTGTAATACCTACACTGCCAACCCTTCACCGGACCCCGAAGTCTATCGCTGTCCAGACACTCAACTTAACTTGGGACCTCAGCCGCTTCAACACTTCAAGCAAGGCGCTCGGTGAAAGCGCAAGAGATCCAACATAGGTTGCCCCATATGCACCCCACCTGCACCAATGCTTCATGAAGAAACATTGGGAACCTGTACTTGTGCACAATAGAAACAATAGCAATGACAGTAGGACGGGCAATAATACAGCACCAAAAGCAGCAAGAGCAGCACAAGTGGGAGGAAGCAGGAGTAGGAGTAGGCATCGGAGTAGTAGCAGCACTTGCAGTAGCAATAGCCGCAGAAGCCAGCACAATCACAGCCGCAGCAGCAGCAGCAGTGGCAGTTGAAGCTCAATTTCCAGCTGCAGCCGAAATAGCAGCAGCAGCAGCAGCAGCACAGCAGCACAGCAGGAGTAGATTCTACTAGTAGTAGTGATTAGCTAGATAACAGTGACAAGCGGCATGGGCAGGACTCCAAATCTCGATGATGCTTCAATCTGAAATCAAATCATGGCATGTTGCCCAGCTGCATTGCAGAACATTGGTAGGGTGCCACGACTGTACCTAAACGTACCCAAATTCCGTACCCGAAAAGGATGTTTAGCCTGGCAGCGAACCTGCTGCCACTCTATGTGCAGAAGTTGCAAGATCTCTGTGAATCATCTTGATTAACAACGTTCCCGACCGGCGAGCGCACAATGCGGACTGTTGCGCTTAGGAGAGGCAGACCGAAAGCAATCGGTGGAGCGAAGCAACTTCTGCCCCGCGTCCGTTGTATTTAGCGATGCATGAGCATATACTGAATCAAAAACAAGCCTCGTCGCCCAGTCCCCTGCCCGTCCAAACCTTGAGGTTGGACGGCGGCTGGATACAAATAAGCCTGCAATGCTACGACTGGAGCACACACAGTCTGGAATCCACCAGAGCATGTAAGCCGCCAAACTCTCATCACACCACGGCGGCTTCTCCAACACGGCTCCACTTCGGGGCCGCAGAAAGTAAGGCACGGAAACACCTGGAAAACGAACATGCAGCAACCAGAATCACAGCCTCTATTCTACCGACAAGTGTCTGCCGAGTGTCGTGCGCGTCCTTGCTTTAGGCGGCCAGCCGATACACCATGGACCAGTCCGGTGTAAGCTGCTGCAGTGGCAAGGACCAGGGCAGTACCGGCAAAAACGAGCACATCTCCTGTGCACTGCACGAGATATAGGATGTCTCGCAGAATGTCAAGTTGCAAATTTGTCGCAGATATGCTGTACCACTTTGACAACCCCTGCAGCATGTTGTTAGACCTCACTCAAACTTCCCCAGACGGCCATTGCTACGACTACGGCCGATGTACTCTAGCCTCCAGCCATACGGGTACGGGGGTCGTCAGGCTTGAAATGGTCTCAACATGTTCCAACTTTCAACCACGCCACGGTCTGGGTCCAAAAGCTCTTCCAGAAAAGCAGTCTCTCCGATTGCATCATGAAATGGAGAAGCCATCCTTTGAAGACTGCTGACAAGTGCAGGACGGCACAGAAACAGACAATGCCAACGAGCTGGTGCAACGACCCCCATCTACACTCGGAGAACACTATCACACAACTGAGTGTCAGAGCCGGCCACGACCCTGCAGGAGCAACCGTCAGCAATCCCAGATCCAGGTGCCAGCAAGGTCCGGCTCCTCAGTTCGTGCTAATCGTATGTTTCTCAGAGCGGCCTTTCATCGCGCGTCATTGCTTTACCGTGTCCTTTCGTTCAGGAACCTTGAAGCCGTTGACCTTTGATTTCCGTGTGTTCGGAACGGAAATGCATGTCAAAGCCAGAGCCATGTCAATGTGTCCCGCGAGGTCGTAGCCCTGTTGTTGATCAAGGAACTTGTAGTAGGAGGAGAGTTATGAAATTGCCGATGCATCCGAGCCGGCAGAGCTTCCAAAAGCAGAGGAACTTTCGGGCATGTCCGATGGTGGATGGGTGCTAACGATCCAACCCGGTCCCTGCGGTACGAGCCCGCCTTGGGTCAACTGCATCCATCGGGCTGGCGCCCAAAGCTTAGACTTGTTCCTAAAGCCAGCCTTCCCAGGTCCTACTCTACTTGCTCCCCCTTATACTCTAAACTAGCCCTAAACTATATTTAGGTTGATTGCGATCTTGATTGACGTGGAGCTGCATGCCGACCGAAATGCTGGTGAACACACGACAAGATCTCATCGCGTCCTGTGTTCGAAGTTCTCGGATACTACCGGCGATGGTACCTGTTAAGGCCGCCGGTAAAGATCGAAACAAATCAGAGCTCCAGCCTCGGTATTACGACGTGAGCATCCAGTGGGATACCGGCGACGAAATGTGTAAGCTTGGAGGACGGAACACAGACAAAGATGAGACTGTGACGAGGGCGCCTCCTTTTGTTTCGATGAACTGGGCCAAGCATCCGTCTTGCCCACCGTAGATATTTGCTCGCATGATGCTTGGCTCCTCCGAGAACATCCGTCTCCAAACGCTGCTTGGAGTCTGCTGGCTCTCAATACGTTTAGCTGCAGAACATACTGTGGCTTGAAGGACAGCGCTCCTTCGCGCAATTTAGAGGCTCTGGCGGGTCTGCAACGAGGCTTAGGAGCTCTGGCAAATTTTCATGCTGTGCCACTGCCGTCAAGCACGTCAGAGACAGTGCATGCAAATCTGCCGCCAGTCCCACGGTTGCTTCAGCTCCTGGATCTGCGAGTGCTCCACTTACAGCTGCAGTGACATCCAATCTCTGAACGGCTCTCGGAAAGTCAACCCGTTGGTATCGCACAAGGTCATCAGAAAGACCGACGTCTGCAGGAAGATTTGGATCCGTCTCTGCCAAACCCTCCAACCATGCAAGGGCTTCCTTCCGCCTCGCAGGCTCAGGACGAGAGCACGGCTTTGCATAGCATGGCAAGTGGCACAGTGCAAAGCTCCACCGAGGCCGAGGCACCTTTCTCTCAGGTCCGACAGTCGGACGATTGCAAAGCCACGATGCTTCAAGTCTTGGCAGAATTCCGCTTGGCGTGCAATCACATCAGCAGCTGCCACCTTTCAGTGCCGACAACCATGTGCTTGATTACCCCGTCACGACTTCCGTCTGCAAAAGCTTTCCTGATGCTACATGATGCTACCACAATATGTCCGCAGCCTGCTGTCCCGACGTATCATGATAATTGGTCCGCTATGGCCCACTCTTCAAAGTGAACTGCGTTTTCGTGCTTGCCTGTCAAGCCTGGAACCTGATCCTGACGCTGTCTAACAGAATATATATTCTGGCATCAGGGCTCCTGAATTGGCAGGCCTGCAAATCAGGTCGTGGGGGTGCAAACAAGGCCAGGCACCCGTGGTGTAGCTGAGCACCCGCGCCCCGCAACGGACATGCTGAAACGATCTTAATCAGATCTTGGTACCATTTGTTTGATCAAGACACGGGTCTGCAGAAGGCCAGATGTAGTGAAAATAGCGGTGGGATTCAAATTCCAATCACATTGATTTTCGTCAAACCACAGTTCGTGATCTTTATGCACTGCAGATACTAAAGCTGTTGTTACGCACGCCAGTTCGGACACCGAACTTCAGCTGTGCTCGACAACGATATCACGTCCAACGACATCTGAGCCTCGGAGACAGCTCCAAGTTGGACACTCTGGTAGCACAGTTCCCCTTGATCTCTTTACGCGGCATCCCCTCCGACATTGCAGCTCGTACCGACAGCCGAGGAAGACATGCTACCACGCAGCAGTTTCAGCTGTGGCGGACCATCAAGCCCGGATCGCAAGCAAACATTAAGTGAGAAGTGCCAAGCATGAACAACAAAGCAGCCGTTGTGGATAGCCTGCACTTCTCAAACCTGAACCACTTGGGGGTTGCCGACTGCTGCGGAACCCTCTCATGTCGCGCACATCGTCTCAGTTCTAGCAAGTGCAGCCGTCCTTGCTATCTTAATGGAGTGATTTCGTGGTGGCACCCATTTATGAAGTCGAAGAGAATGGTCTTTGGGGAAAACGCCAATTTGTTATGGGAAGCGCTAGCCAGCCGGCAAACATTGCGTTTCACATACCGACTCTTTGCAAAATTTCAGCGGAGTCTTTATTTATTGATTCTTGAATGCGAGGCAAGCTCCTGGTCGGAGCGCTGCTTTGACATGGCATCAGTGAATGATGACACATACATGTCCGATTGCAAGTGAATGCCCTCACCTTCTTCGGGACTCTGTCCACCGCTGCAAAGCAATCACCAAGATACAGGAAGTATGCAGCAAAGGCAGCTGTGAAAATTGCAGCCTCACGCGACATCGACGAATCAATACATCAAACCTATGCATACATAACAATGCTGAGTTGAGTGGCGACTCGCCGCACATCGCAGCAACCACAGGCGGAGGGCATAAACTCCAGCAGGCACGGAGCTGCTGTTGTTCTTGCCTAGTTAAACAAGTTCTGTGTGAGCTCTCTCCCAATTCGAGCCTTCATGCTGTGTGCAGGCGGCAGGTAGCGTATGCAGGGTGGTCCGCAGCCGCAGAGCTCTGAGAACACACGGACACTTTGCGCATTCTAATCGCTGCTAGTCGCTCTGTGAGACTGGGCTGGAGGGTGGCGAATCTCACGTGTTGTAACATCCGGCCTGCCCCTAAAGATGCCGTTGCCCTTCAACGAGGCAGCCTTAGCTGTCCAATTCAGCCACTGGCTGCTCGGCATTCCCCTTGCCGCTTCGCTTTGGCACTGGCGTTGTCGGAATAGAATCTCTCAGCTAATAAACTGTGCAAGGCTCCGGGAGCAGATAGACCAGCTCACAACTTTATGATTTCCAAGGAAGACGCAGGCAGGATGCGAAGGCCATGCGCCAAGCGCTGCACAACATCTGAACCTATCAGAATAATGGCTGCCAGGCCTTACGAGGCCTCAAAATCAAGTTTATGCTAGAATCTTCTTGCTCAAACTTTGAAGAAACATGAAGGAACTCTGCCAAGGCCGTCTGTTTGCGCTCTTGGAAAACAGATCAGGTTCCAGACGTTGCTAGCCATTCTGCCAAGAGCTTGATCTGCTCCGCACCTGCAAAGGTCGGGCTTCGGGCTTGCATGTTCAAGGCCCTCAGGCCCCAAGGGTATTCCACAGAATTCTAAGTCAGCCTTGGCTTACCACAAGCTCGTGCTTAACCAACGACTGGACGTCGGGTCGCCTGCAGAGATCTGCAGTGTGTCTGGACTTGTTTCTCAGCTTCCTTGCTTTTGCAGACTTCAATCAGCAATGGCTCTCATTGATTCTCTATTCCAAGGGTTGCACGCTGTGTCATCGCGCTTCAAGCACAAGGCGACAAAGCCGCACAGTGCAGCGGGAAACGCTTTGGTGTCCAATCGTGGCCTCAGTGCAGTATCACCGAAGGACAAGCCTCGCCTGTCAGAGTGGCAGACTTAACAGCGACCACTTGACCTGGCACAGAATGCGCTTCCGCCCCAGCCCGGGCTAA
Source organism: Symbiodinium sp. CCMP2592 (assembly GCA_905221615.1). Classification (NCBI taxonomy): domain Eukaryota; class Dinophyceae; order Suessiales; family Symbiodiniaceae; genus Symbiodinium; species Symbiodinium sp. CCMP2592. The sequence continues at coordinate 204,154 of CAJNDT010000256.1, read as the reverse complement.
TCAGCGATGCTAAGTTCCAGACTCGGGCTGCGCGCACAGGCACTTAGCTCAAACAACATACCGCATGCTGGAACGTCAGCCATTCGCTGACAAAGCGTCCGTCCAACACTTGCACTGAGGCTAAACACCTCATATAAGTCAAGAAAGTTCTTCGCCTTGTATGGGTACCTGTGAGTTCAACACATGACTTCAGACTTGACCAACCGCACTGCAAGCTGACTGCAAGGCTCGCAGCAAGTTCACACGGATGGTCGTGCCGTACTCTAGTTTCAGACACATCGGACATAACTAATTGACTAATTGGCAACCCTGGCCACTAAAGCGGCCAGAAAGTGCGGCTGGACGCACGAAGCCAAGGCCGATGGGTTGAAGCTGGGTTTTGCTTTGGCACTTATTGGGAATCTTCCTTCTACTCACATTCGGCATGTGCAGGCCCACTCGCCACTATCACGGAGGTTTATTGCGCTAGCACTAGTCCGCTACGTCCGGTGTGCAGGAAAAGCGGACAGGCACACTTTTTTCCGTTGGCTGAAACCGCAGCAGATCCGGACCGGCTATTCGGGAAGGTAGGCCCGGAGCCGACCGACGGAAAGCAGCTACGGATCTGTATTCGGATAACCGGTCGGGCCGAAACCGGAGGCCACCGGTCGGGTCGGTTATCGGGAAGGACTTTGGTTGATGCACAGCCAAGATGATACGAGCACAGGAAATGGAGTACCCGATCCGGGAAGAATCAGCCAAAGTCAGAAATCCATGGCCGGAAAAAAGGTACGAGAATGAGCCTCGGCCGGAAAAACGATGCGAACAGGGCAGAATATTCCAAGGAACTGAGATCTCGTCCGACGGGTGTAGTCCAAAGTCGGACGGATCGGAATCCCGACTCAGACCGTCGGCGACGGTATTCTTGAAGCCCGGGACGTGATCTATATAGCTGGATATGCAGAAATGGCGCTGCCATAAAAAGTACTTATGCAGCAAGTGACACAATCCCCGGGCGGTGGGGAGGCCTTTCCAGCTCGCGGCGTCGGACGGGCCGTTATCACATCGGCTGATAAAGTGGACAGGGTGGTGTGCGGCGGGAATCAAGGTGGCCACGCACCACAGCAGGGCCAGCTGTCCAAATAGCTCCTAAGTGGCAATAAATTTCTCGGGGAGGAGTCGGTCGAATACCACGGGAGAAGCATGGAGAGGTCAGCGGAACTGAAGCGGACTCGGAACCAGACGGTGCGGTCCGACGGTCCCCGAACGAAACCCCCAACACCCGCATGCCTAGAGTCAGCACAGGCATCAGCAAAGGCCTCACAATGGAACTGTGGGGCAAGAGGGAGCGGAAAAAAATCGGGGGGGTATGCTCCAGACAGGAGGACCACAACTGAAGCACAGCCTTAGACTCCGGAGAAAGCTTGCGGTCGGAATCCGGCGGGGAGCTGACGGAAATCCAGATGCGGCGTTCCCCAGGAAACCCGGAAGGAACCTCACTCAAGGAAGAAACCTCCCGGCCACCGACGGAGACAGGGCGGCAGCCCTTGGGACAGCTAGAAAGTCCAATGTTCCGGGTCGTGAACAGTTCGGCCGACAGGCTAGAACGGAACGCCGGCCATTTGTCCGAGCTAACAGCGACGTGCACCAGCGGGGGAAGGCTTTGATCGCGGTATAGCGGTGCAAGTAATGGACGGAAGGGCCGGAAGAGAGAACATACACAAGGCCTCAAGGCTAGCGGACATGATAAGTCCAAAGGGCACAAAGTGCACGAGACGGCTTACACTGGCAGCTGAGTTGAAAATGGCTGTGGGCAGAAAGGTACAACAGAACTCAGGAAGGCATGCGTCAGTGGTAAGGGCGGCATGCTGGCAGATACACATCCAGGACATCGGCTATAGGGCCCGGGGCACAGTCGGCCCGGGCTCCAACAGGCAAAAACCTTCCCCGCGGCCAGGCCGTGTGCATGGAGGTCGGCGAGACAAACGGGCCAGGACGCGACCTCACCAGCCAAAGCGATGGCAGACTCGGCAGGCATGGTTCTGATGATCCCGGGCCGGGGTGGGATGATCAATCCGGCGACCGCACGCGTTGGCCTGCCAACTAGCAATACACTTGCAGCCGGGCCGGGCGGAGGATGCTCGTACAGAGACGGACGAGACGAGCAATGAATCCCACGCTGCACCGGCGGAGCAAGTCGAGCAGTTGGTCGTCGGTGAGGTCCTCCAGGTCCTGCTGAACCGGTGCGGACGGAAGCAAAATAGCTCCGGTCGGGTTTCAGGTGGCGCGAACTCGATTAGTGTTAGGGCGGCAACATGAGGCAACTGAGCTCAACAACCAAAGGCGGGCAGGCACTCACGCGGAGGCAGACCCACTTTTTTGGCGTGATCACACAGTACCAGAGTTGCGGAAAGCGCGCCGGAGGCAGTATTGGGCCCCCGGACACCAGGCATCAGAAGAGAGCTGAGCCACACTCGCACCGCAAGCCGGCTCGACAGCACGCAAGATGTCGGGGCCTGGCAGGTCAGGGACCAGCAACGACGGCGATCGTGAAGAGCCCCCTGGGCCACCGAAGCAGGGGCAGGAGCCGGGGTGAGGCAGGGGCATCGTCCAAAAATTCCAACCGCTGTGGACGGCAGACGCCTGACTCCGGAGCAGGAACACGAGATCCTGAGCAGCCGGGGCAGGAGCAGCCGGAGGACCGGCACCCGACGCGCGGTGTACCTGCCAGAACAAAGGTGCAAAGCAAACTAAAGAAGCAGAGCACTCCAAAGGGGAAACCCGAAAGCAACCTGGTTGGGAATGTCAGCGGGGATAGCCTGCAGCAAGAAACATGCCGCAAGGATGCAATGCCATGAAAAAGAAATGCTGTGCAAGCGTGCAGGGCAGCACACCCCTTTTTGGTGCCGCGGCGGCGGGACACAGGCGGTCGGGCCGGCAGCGCAAAGCGGGGGGCGGAGCCCCGGCAGCAAAACTGCATTCAGGACGGGCCGGGCAGGAAAGCTAGCATTAGGCCGAACTGCGGGACTTTATCGGAGAGGCCGGGTCGGGGCGATTAGTAGCCGTCCTGAATGCAGTATGCGCATTTATGCCCCGTGTGTTCGGTATGGCTGTACAGCAACACAGGGCGGAGGGAGCACCGGATGCAACTCGGACCGCGGGCAGGGGAACTTGCAGTCCGTCCCGAATCACCCGCGCGTCCGTGGCCGACTTCGCCCAGACTCGGCCCGGCTTGCTGACGGACACCAGCCACCTTCCGCCCGATGGCCCGAACCGCCCCGTCTTAATGGACCGCCCCTCGCCGCCAGAATACCGGCCCCTGGTGTACCATGAGGGCTGGACCGAATTCAAAAACCTGCCCGCCATGGCCGCCCCGTTTCCGAGGGATGATTCCTGGCGGTGTGCCGAACTTTCTTGCTTTGAAGAAAGGGACCTGCCCGCATGGGTTCCGCTCCAGTCTCCGCCTTCCGGCCTGGGGCATCTCCGCATCCGTGGTTGTTGCAGTCACGACTGCCACAATTGGGTCGGACAGAGCTCATCGTTGGGACCGGAACCTCAATGTCAACCTGGATGAGGTTACACACCGCATACGTCTGGACAGGAGGCCGTTGAGGTGGAAAACATGGCTGGGCGGCAAACCGCCAGGGCTTCGTAAACATCATCGCAGGTATAGAGGTCATAAGCTCGGTGAAGTCGAGAAGCAGACGATAAGCCACCCTCCCATCCCCCAACCACCGGAGGCTTGCCGGCTGCACCCGCCCCGACACAGGTGCCGGCCAAGCAGCCCAGCTTTCCACCCGCGGCCAAGCTTTCCCACCAAGCTCGGGATGCCACGAGCCATCTGACACATGGCGGGAGAGTCAAAGGGTAGAGATCGAAAGAGAAAGTGCGAACTGCTGAAAGCGGCTGCGGAACGGAACATGCTCGCTGAGTGCACCATGCCTGCAACTAAGCCAAAAAACGGAAACAGCGGCAGGCAGGCCTGGGTATCCACGGCCACCGGGCCGGGCCTGGGCGGAACAAGCTGGACCGGATCTGCTAAAGAGACTGAGCAAAAGGCTTGAACCCGTCAGAGGTACAGGCAGGAGTAGAGAGGTCAGGGCAGGCCTCCGGAACGAAGGACTGCAGGACCGCCGTCGCCTGACGGAGACAGGAAGAAGGCCAAAACTAACAGGGGCGGGGTCGAGAAGATGAGCTGGAACTCAACTTCCTGCGGGCCCGACGACGATGTCGCCGGGGTCGGAATTCCTCCTTGGCATCAAGCCGTGACAGCCTAAATTCAAAAGCTGGTGCACACCGTCGGGTAGCGGAGCGGACATGCACTTAAGTCGAACGGCTGCGGCATACGACTTGCTGTTGCGAGCTAGCGGAAAAACACATTACGACTCGTCGAGAAACCGTGTTGGGTCAGAGCCCTCTGAATTCTCTGCCGACCTGGGTTGGATCCCCTTCCTGGATCCTCTAACGTCACCACTCTACTTCATGGAGCCTGCCGTTGCCGCTTGCCCGGAAGGATGGCGACCTGGGGCCTTGCCCAGAGATGCCGCAGCTGACTCACGACTCACTTTCGGCTGAAGATCCCGTGTCTTCGTTCGGGGAGAGCCGGTTGCAGGAACCGGGAGATCTTCCCAAGACAGAACACTGAACACAGCATGAATGCAACTGTCTTCCGCAACTTCTGTTCTGGGTGCCGTTGGTATCTTTGAAGATTGGCGCGCTGGTGCCCCTTTATGGGGTTCCGGGGTGCTCGAGTGCAAGTCTCCTATGAGCCATTAGGTGGGGAGCCTCTGGGTAGGCTGGCATATGCCCCACTCTACGTGAAGCAATTCCGAGGAAAGCAGTGGTAGTAATGGGCCGCAGTCCGAAACCCCACACCCCAAATCCCAAACCCTACGGAGAGATCGTCTGTTGCCCGCTATATTCGGGTGGTTGAACATGAAAATGCGAGAACCCTCATGGGTGAACCTCCCGCACCGCACCCCGTATCGTGACCCCACCGGTGGAACCTCGCGCTCCGCACCCCGATTGCACCCGGACCCATCGATGGAACCTCCGTGGCACCCTGTCTCGCGACTCCCACCGAACCTCCCGTGCCGCACCCCCTAGAACCTTCCGTGCCGCCGTATGGAGACCCCACCGGTGGAACGCCGCACCCCGTATCGCGGCCGTTAGCGGCTTGAAGATTACTTTGATACTTGATTGATATTGATTGCGGCACAGGAGAACGTCTAAGGGCGGATCTCCGTTCCGGGTCCCTGGTTTGGGTTCTGGCTTTCCGGGTTCCCGGTTCCGCCGGTTCCGGGTTCTTGGTTCCGGGTTCCCGGTTCCGGGTTCCGCGGTTCAAACAGGAACAGTGTTTGTATCAGTGGAAATTTGCGGCAGTGACTTTTGCTTCCCAAACGAAAGTGATGTCACGTGAAAAGCATCATGACTCGTGATGTTCTCATGAATATCAACGTCCATTCCTACACACTTGTTATCTCTTTAACACTGTTACAGTTGTCTTATAATTATATGTTACAGGTACGATAATAAGCATGTGCGTAACACGCAGAAGTCGTAAGACGAGTCATTACAAATTACCAACACGTGCGGATTGTTGGAAGCGCTGATATAAGCCGCATCGAGGCTGACAGAATCCGGCTTAAGCCCGAGAAGCACCTCCAAAGTAGCGAGAGAAACGCATAAACACATAACCTTGCTTCCATCTGGTTGCGCTTTGGAGCTGTCACCCCTATCACAAGAACTGTCATACAGAAGACAAGCAGAAAACACGCCAAAACAAAACAACACACATCTACTTCGACGCTGCGGGCACTGCCCATGGGCCAGCTCGAACACCACCATCCCGGCACTCCAGACCTCATTCAAGGTTCAAGTATGGATTAAGTCCGTACGGACATCACGAAGCCAAGAGCCCAACATCTGACCTGAAGATCGCAGTGAGCTGCAATGCCCCAACGCAGAACGCGCACACAGCCGCACTTGCTATCCTAGCTCACGAAGTGGGATATCTGGAAGCTGGCCTGAAGGAATAGTCCTTTCCAGCAACACGGTTTGCAAAGACAAAGCATCGAGCCTGTGCACACCTACTCAGATACACAAAAATTGAAAATGTATGAACCACCAGTTGACTTACAGGACACAAGGACTGCGTTGACTCTGCACACACAGAGAGAGAAGTTCGACAACACAAGGGGTGCAACATGGTGCAACAGACCCTCTCTGCCGCGAAGGCAGGAAGTGCGAAAAACCAGCCGTCCTTTCCCAGAGCGCGCTCAGGCGACATGTAGTTCGCGGTTCCGACGAAGCTCGCTGCCACACCGGCAGTGGATGTCAAATCCTGCTTGCACTGACTAGAACATCTTCAACAGTGTAGCAGGCCCAGCGCAGCACAATGGGAATGTGGACCAGACCAAACAGTCCAAGAAGACGATCGTGCACTTCAGAAGTCAGTAGCAAGGAACTGCAGATGCACGGTCTTATCTCGCATGCCTCTTCAAACATGGCACCTTTCACTATCTGTTACGATATGTTACGATGAGGGTGGGTTGGAAATCGTCCTTTGATATGCCAAAGTCTGTGAGCTTGACCTGAAGTGAGGACCACTGCACATTCGACAAGCCGGATCAAAAACGTCACCTGGCCCAATCCGTTGTGCAAGACATTCTCGGGCTTGATGTCTCTGTGAAGAAGCCGCCTTCAGTGAGGACAACACACGACAACGAGAGACGTTAAAGGACTTTTGCCAGCCATCCAGCCTGCTGTGCAGATGTTCGAGTCCCCGCATTATTTGAGCAGCGATGCACGCCACGTGATTCGGCCTGGACATTCGCAAGATGTGTACAACAGTATGCAATTATTTACCTATCAGACCTATCATCGGTTTATGTATGTATTCATGTATTTGGTCAGCTGTTTCTTTGCTCACATCTATTTTCCATCTACATAAGTGTACAAAACATACGATGCAAGTGCATGCATACATGTACAATATGTTGAAATGCAAAAATGGATAGCCGTATCTGGGTGAATATACATGCAAGGCCATGCAAGCAAGTGTCTAAGGATGGACGGATACATGCAGGATGCATGAATGCGTTCACATATGCACGGCGAATGCATGCATGTATGTTAGCTGGGCACATGCACATATTCAATATGTGCAGCCTCGCTCGGCGTTGCGGCTGCTGCTTAGCCACCACACACTGCCTGCAGACCCGGAAGAGGACGCACGAAGCAAGGATGACAACCACAAAGGAGGAGCAGGAGGCGGATCGTGGTCTGCCTCTCCGAAGAATAGGCGTGCGTACGACCACATGGAGACCTCGCGGCCCAGCAGTAAGGGGGCCGTTGCGGAAGATGGCGAGAATCCCGCTTCGGACATGATGCTTGCGATGCAGAAAGCTACTAATTTCGGTGGGCAAAGCGGACCTTCGGGTCCGAAGACTACGGGGCCAGCAAACAGGCCATTTCCCGGCACGACGACGGGATTGCACAGGCAATGCAACGTCGACGTCGCTGCTCCAGTGCACAAGTTGGCCAGAGGTGTGCAAGCGCCGAGCCCTTGGTGGGCTCTTTGCCACCGTTCGGGCAGTGCGGCCAAAGGCCATCCTCGCTGCTTAGCGGCCAGAGATGGCGGTCGCGGAACGCTGCCTTTTGGCATATCGGATGCCAAAGACAGCATGGGGGTCGCATGCGACCGATTGGCAGAGCTGGGATCTCTGTCCCAATCCGTAGCTCCCTCCGCGTGGACATTAATGATAGCTCGCGTTCTCGCAGAGGGCTTCTAGCGTCGCGGGGGCCATCGACCTGTTACCGGGGCCCTGGGTCGCTGTCGCTGCAACTTCTGCCCGCAAAGGAGCCTGTCTAGCATGGTTGTCCTCCTCGGCCAGCCTATCGAGTTCCGCCTCCTCCTCCTCCTCGTCACGGAGTTTTGGCGTCTTGTAGCTGCAGCCACTGCAGCCTGCCTGGCCTGGACACAGCACAATCCTCGTGGTAGCGGTCTCCCGGGCAGCAAACCTGGCAGTTATCGTCCTGCGCATGTCCTGCGACAGGTTGGTGACCTCTGCCTCAGAAAGGTCGGTCCAGCTGGTACAGTAGCATGCAGAAATTCCTCGTGGAGTCTGCTGGCGGCATGTCTAGCGCATGTGGGCTAGCGGTGCGGCCTCGCCAGGCACGGCCACCAGCGCTCAAGCACAGCCTTGTAGCGGCAGTGCCCGGTCGCGAATTGGCTATGCCAAGCTGATTTGGTTGCTGGCTCGTGCCAAATGTCTTGATGCGCTGGAGATCTCGGAAGCCAGTGTGCCCAGCCGAGACTCGTGCACGAGGACACACAAGTACCCGATTCTGATTCGGTCCTCCTCCTCACTGGTCGGTCAAAAAGGGTTGGGCCCAACCAGGATTGGCACGCAACATCGTCCATTTCCGTCACGAAGATCATGATGGGATTTCGCGTCTGGCTGCCACTGTGGGACTGATTGCACTCTTTTGCTCGGTCTCACGCAGTTGAGCACGACAACGGCCGCCATCAGGACTGTCTAGCATAATCTAGCCGGGATTTGGTTCGCTGCCTCTTTTGTATGGTTCGATTTGCAGAGTCTGCAGGCAGGTTGCGGGAAATGATCAGGTTCATTCTTTCCCACGAAGTGTTCCGCCGTCTCACCTTTTCCATTTAAGCAATTGCACCTTGGGCTGCAGCCGGCTCGGATTCCGCACCCCAAAGCGAGAAAGCGAAATGTAGTAGCTGCATGATGCTGCACGTATAATGAGTATAATGTGCATCTTATTTTCAGAAAGACACACTACATCACACTACGCCCGGCCGAAACACCATTCGGAAACACAAGAAAACGCAATGCCATGCCGAAACCAGACATCGGCACAGGGTGCCATACGACAACCGTGATCTGACAAAATTTCGAGGCGCCGGAGGACACCGAGAAAACTGATAACATTGAGACCGCACACTGGAATTCCAGGATACCAGGACAAGACCGTGACAAGACACGAACCGGAAACAAAGGCACCGGGAAACTCGGCCAAGACAAACTCCGTGACCTGTAGGTCTGGAAAGGCGTAGAAAACCTTTGCGGTACTCGCACAAAGCTACTCCGCCGACATCGTTGCAACTGGACATACCACGTTCTGATCACTGCAAACTCCGTGACACCCAAGCCCTGCGAATCAGAGAAATCCTCTGCAATCATCAGCAGCCAGTTGAGTGCAGGTGTGGGCAGCTATGGTCCCCGCGGAACAGGAGCTGCCAAACGCCTGAGTAACAATGAAAGCCGGCAACTTGCTTTCAATCTGCTGTGTGACGCCGTTTTGAACGGTGAAGCCTCCGCAGGTCGGCAAGACTGCCCCGATCCATCAGCTCCACGACCTCCCAAAGCGAACACGAAAAGCTCGGGAGAAGCTCGGGCAGAACTTCTTCGACTCAACTCGGAGCAAGACCACGTGCACGAGCCCGGTGTCCTGAAACTCAGGCCGCTTTTCACTTGCTGAGCTGCTCGGTTCACCTGGGGCCCCGCCTTGCCCACGAAGCCGGCGTACCATTGAACCAAGTAGGGGCAGCCAGCAGCCTCAAGCGGCCGGCTGCAGCCCGGAAATCATTCACAAGCTACGATAGAAGCGACTTCGTTTAACCTTCAAGCTTTCATTAATGAGGATGTGCCTTGCTTTACACAAGCCCTTGAACCCGGATAGAAAATTTCGAGTCGAGGCCGAATGCGCTTCCTTATCATTTCGTCCAGGCGGCAAGAACGAGGCCCTTGATCTCTTGTAGCATCTGTTCACGCTTCTCTTTGTTGTCAACCTTCACCTGCATCGATTGAATTCAGGACTCCGCCTTGCAACACTTCAAGACCGCACCGTCTTGATCGCAACTCGCATTCCTGTTGGCTTGTGGACTCCAGCTTGGACCTTGGCTAGGGAGTAACAAATTCGGCCGTACTGTCCTTGTCTGCTCTGGGATTCCTGCGACACCTCCTGCGCCGGTTCCCAGGGTGCAGTCGCGATCCTGCAAGCGAGAATGACTGCATGGCCCGGCGATTTGTCGAGGGATGTACCATTTGCCACTTTGATCAGAAGCTTGATATTCCTCGCCGTTGCAAACCGGCTTCAGGTGACAGGTTGTGTGGATGAAGTTTAGCTCAAGCTAATTCAAGTGGAAGTCCTTCGCTCCCGGCAAGCTTAAAAACCTGAAACAACACCAGTTTAAAGATCTGCACATGACGCCATGTGCCACCGTCGCTTTGAAGGGCAAAGATTTGTAAAGGATTGCAGCTACATACAGCAACTGCCAAGCCAGCCCGTGCCAAGCCGCGCAAAACCGATGGACTGGTGGACCTACCGGGCATTGATTGACTCTCGCCTGTTCTAGCAATTGTGCTTTGATGCGTCCGATCTGTCCGATGCTGCCTGCGGGATTACCAATGCCGCATGCTGGCTGCCGCCCACCATGAAGCTTCCAAGCGCTCGATTTGCGATTCGCTCACCGATACTCATCAATCTATGCCAAACCTGTGCTCACGGTGTCTGCTTTGGCGACGAAGGCGACTGTTGACATCGGTTCTGCTTTCGCACTGGTGCACAGTGGGGCACACGCGTCCAGATGTTGTCACAGCCGGCCGGATTTGTTCAAGATCAGTGGGTTGCACAGACAAAAGGTCTTGTAGGCAAGCAGAGTCTTGAAAACACAGGGACCCAGCATATGCCGGCTGCTGGCATGAGCGTGAATGCGCGAAGAAGGGAATGTCGTCGCTGCGTTGCCATCGACTGTCACCGTCCGAGCCGCAATGTCTGTGCTTGTCCTTCCCACTATCGCTATTTTGGTCGTCGCTCATACGCGTGGTGCAACTTCGGCTGGGTGAAGTGGAGGCCGGAGCCCGAAGCCACGTCGGCCGGTGGGGCACCCGTGGTTTTCCTGCCTTCAAGTGCCTAAAGCCTTGCCGTTGCAAAACAATCTGGAAAAAATGGCTCGGGGCCAATGGCGCGGGCAGCGCAGGCCGGGCACTCGGAAACATGCATTTCAAGCGCCTAACAGGTTATGGCAAAATACGGCAAAGAACATGGGTTTTGACTTCTTACTACTTGCTCCTTAATCCTTTCTACACACACCAACTGCTTACTAGTTGCTGCTCACGACATGCTACATGCTAACTACTTAATACTGACGACAGCTTACCACTCCGTACTACACCTTGCTACTACGGACTACTATTTGCTACCATGTAGTGACTACAACTTGCTACTGCCTGCTGCCTACTACTGCCTACTACTGCAGCCACTTCTTACTACTGCACACTACTGCTTGTTAATGCTCACTACTACTTCCTACAAGGAGAATACTTACTACGAACTAACCGACTGCTTACTACAACTCCTACTACTCCTACTACTACTACTACTACTACTACTACTACTACTACTACTACGACTACGATCACGATTACGACCACGAACACGACTACAACTGCTGCTGCTTCTTTTCTAGTACTGCTACTGCTACCACAACTTCCACCACCGCTTACACCGCTAGCACCACTGCTGCGACAACTACTATTATAGCTACTACAACTACGACCACGGCCACTTCTTCTGCTACTGCTACTACTACTACTACTCCTACTCCTACTACTACTACTACTACTACTACTACTACTACTGCTGCAGCTGCTACTACTACGGCCACTTCTACTACGAGCACGCAACTGCCATGACTCCTCTGACTACTACGACGACCCCGCATGTTCATTGCCTGAAATTACTGCGACTACGACAACGACTCACTACTGCTAGCTCCACTATATACTACTGCTGCAGTGCTACTTAACCCCTCTTGCAACTCTCAAAACAAATAACAAAGAGTGAGAGTTTGCAGGCCCCCAAGCCTTACGACTGATGAAGAAATCGCACGGATAGCAAATGGGACAATTGAGCTTCTTACACAAAGTCTAAGTGCACTGTCAGTCTCGGGTCCAGGTCAATATCTTGAGGTGAAAGCTTGTACTCCCTGCCGTCCACCACGACACCCTTGTCGGGCGACACCTGCGAAACACAAGCAAGCCATCTTGTCCACTCAAATAACTGTGCAGATGCCGTAGTTAGCTGCATGGGCGCACCCGCATTCCAGAGGGGTTGTGCCGCAATGTGCCATCCTTTCTCAATGCATGAATCACAAGCACATGATCAGCGTCAGAGACGCTGCATCCTCTACCAGGGCGACGTCGCTACAACTTAGACTCATGGTAAAAGTGAAGGTCAAGCACTTGCTCACTGCATGCACCAACACCCATTCGTATCCTGAACCACATCTTGAAAGGAGCACTTTCTTCATGCAAAATCGGGGGTCCAGCAGGCTTTGGCATCAGCTCTACGAACAAAACATGAGGGCATCAAACTGCCAGGGAGAATCTCGCATGCTTGCTTTTCTGCACTAAATGCATAGTGTACCTGCGAAATGGTGCAAATTTAAACGCCCATCATGTTATGACATGACGCCCTACAAAGCAGCCCTTGCTGATGCGAGTTGCTTCGCATGCGCAACCCGGCGTCCTCGTCAACGGACCATGTCAAGGAGACCGACAAATCCTGCCGGCGACCACTTGCTCGTAGTGTGGCGGGGGACGGAAAACTTGACACATGTACATATTTTCATTTATACATGCATGCATGCACATATGGATGCATCTGCAAACTTCTGTTCCACCATGGAGTTCCTAGGTGAGCCCCGGAGGCAGCACCCGGCGTTTCCGGGTGCCGTCACGCCGCAGTCATGTTCTTTCCGCAGTCTTGTTCCGGCCGCGCAATCCACCGAATTCACTGTAGAATCCGATGCTTTGGTGCTTCCGAACTTGATGAATCGTGCTCCCCTCAATTCGCAGCCCATCGATATGGCCACAGTACCCGACTCGGATTCGCTTCCTCTCAAAGTCGTGCTCACGCAATATCTACAGGTAGCTCAGCCATAGCGGCTATCCTGACGGGGTCAGCTGTGCGGCCAAGCAACAGAGGGCTTTTCGTGGCCGGATCTCTTGCTCGTTTCGGGTGGAGCACGTGGACGGTGGAGCGGCCGGGTTCGTTTCAGCGCAATTTGCAGCATGGCGTCACTCCAACCCGGCTGGCGGAGTTTGTGAGCCTCGCTGAGCCGCCTCGTCCACCAGGGCCGGTCGATTTTCTGAGCACATCAAGATGCCTAGGTTGAGGCTGCTGATGCTCAATGTCGAGGGTCAACTGACTGCCCAAGGCGGATGTCAACACATGGATCAATGTGACGGACGACCACCTTCTCGCGCCCAGTTCCCTCTCGGACGTCCATGCCGAACTCCATCACACAGTTTCACTGTCACACTCTCTGTGGGCTGTGCTTCAGCACTAGACCTCCAATTATTCAATAATAACTACAGTAACTACAGCATCAATAGCTTACTAAGTGTCGAGCTTTGGTCACCACACAAGCCGGGCGAAGGGACTTCAGTCAACGACTGGAAGGAGGATCGCACTCTCGCCATCACCTCCCTGTTGGAAGACCCCGAAGCTGCAAGTGCGGTTCAGTGCGCGGGTGTGATTCATGCTCGTGTACATGCACAACTTCATATGTGATATGGGTCATGGCGACTGTGCCGATTTTCAGAAACGTCCAGTCTTTAAACGGCACAGGACATTAACTTTGCAGTAGGAACTTCGGATCTTCGATGGCTTTCAGGTTGGAGGATCAGACTTTTTCTGCACGTCTCCCATACCAGAATCTGGGCTTTACGAATTCGGCTGGGTTTAATTTGAGCGAGACGGTTTCAACTTTTGGGTCAAGTTGCGGAATTTCAAGGTTGTGCTCATGGTGTTGTTGTCGCAAGCGTAAGCTCACAATGGTAAGATGTGATCCCGATCTCTCGCCCTGACCACAGCCCGACAGCCAATTGTGTTCCTGTGAAGTCACCCGAAGTGGATTGCACGGACTGCTTATGGCGGGGTTGAGCAGCCGTGTGGCCACACGCTTCTTTTTCTTGCAATCTGCAAGATGCTACAAGCACCGGAACTGAGCTGCACGAAACGATATGTTGCAGCTGTAGCAGGGATGTGTGCGAAGGTTGTGATCGCATCGCGTAGGCAGGCTCGGCAAGATGGCGTTTTGCGCTTTAACATCTCACGTGGCCGCACCCCAATAACACTAGTGAGTAAAACTACGGCGAGGTGCTGGGAGTAACAGGAGACTATAAACCTTATGACGCGAGAACCTCACATGTGCCTCGTCAACCTCCAGCAAAGGCCTGAGACGAATCTGCTGCACAGACTTTTCTATGCTCGCCATAGCTTTCGATGAGCCCCGGGCATGGGTGTGGCCGACGCCAGGAGCGTCCAGACGAAGGCTCCGCACCTGCACAGGTCTGCACTCCCACTTCATGCAGCAATGCCACAACTTGTGCTTGCGACTGCACACCTCGGGGCGACATCGCGAGGACCCCGAACACGCTACACGACGGTCTTGAGGATCAGGACATGAGCGGGTGCAGGTGGATGCAGTGGATGCAGTGGGTGCACAGTGGCCGACAGCGCATGCGTCCTTCACATGCTTCAACAGAAGCTTTTTCTCACTCGACAAACTCTTCGTCAGCATCATCTTCATCGGCAAGATCCTGTCCCAGATCGCAGGAAGAAAAATCACCGAAAAGAAGCTTTCATCGCCTGAACTGCTCCACCACGTTGTACCAGTCTGTAGCTCATGCCCTGCTCCAAAGCCTGATGTGAGCAGGAAGAGTCAATGGCAGATCCGCATGCAATTGTCTGTGCCTTTTTCATTTCTTCACGCTGAAGCTCTTCTTCCTACGACCATGAACATGCATAGTGGCAGAGAGCAGAGGTGCAACAAAGGTCGTCGCGGAAAGCTAATGCACCATACTATTCCTGGCTCTGCTTGGAGATCACGTCCACCAGAATCGTGTATTTTCCTCCCCCACACAGTGGTGTTGGCTAGCTGCGTGTGGCACTAGATCAGGAAGGAACTCGGCAGTATCGGCTACCAGTAGCATGGATTTTGTCGCCTGCTGCAGTCTCCGGGTTGCGGAAGGGAATGCTCACAGCCACCTGAAGCATCCCGACTGCGCAGAAACGCCCCTGCAACAACACGGCATAATCAACACTGCAACCTCATGCAATCCAGCTCTGCTCAGACCACCGTCAGGAACGTCCAGATCTGAGAATGCAAGGAGCTTCAGAAACGACATGACACGAGCAAGCCGTGAGTCGCACTGCCCGGGAGCAGGTCCAACTCGTGGTTGGCTGAAAGGTCCTTCAGATCTCAAAACGACTTGTGTCGCCGACTTTCGTCGATGTTGAGATTGTTTGATAAAACTGAATGCATGCACATGCTTTTGGCAGATTTCGGCCTGGTTACTTGAGGAAGTGCAGGCGGAGTGGATCTAGAGCTGGTGGATTCAAGTCAGGATCCCCCACAAACAGTTGGGTTCTACAAAAGCGTCTGTCTGGACTGTAGGATTCATTTTGGTTGCATGCAACGAGCATGTCCAAACGGAACGAAAATGAAACAGACCCGTCCCCTGTGATCTCGTACAAAGAGTAGATTAGTGTAAACCCCACCGCTGCGACACAGTACCGCTGCTACAAAGTCATGATAATTGCCAAAAGAATCTTGGTTTCGGCAGACTCGGTTCAAAACATCGGAAGTCTCTGATTGCGAAGTAGACCTGAAGTATTCGCTTTTGTTTCTTGACGGCTCAAAACCTGTCAGAAGCTTTCAGGAAACTGAGACGACATCGAGAAGGACAAAGGGTGAGCATGTCGTGACCGTCCTCAAGAACGTCCCATTTGGAAACGGGCTCGAGCAGCGCCATGTTTTGATCCTAGTACGGGTTCCAGGTCAAGTTTCCAAACGAAACTCGTGCAAAGGTTCTCAGACCTCGCGAGCAGGGCGTACAAATCTCAGACGGACATCGCCCACCTTGCCGCTTTGCATAGTCACGCCAACTACGGGTGCAACTGAAGACATCACAAGCACTGGTTGGAAATGGCAGCCGGGACACCCAATCAAATGGCAGTTGCCCCCTCTCCGTTGCAGCACGCGCCTGCGCATGGCCCTCATGACATATCTTGAAATGCATACTACACAACAAAGTCATGAAAGATGCACAGCTCGCAGTGTCATCGTTAATCAGACCAACAATAACCGAAAGCAACGCACGTGTGGCAACAAGATGCGCCTTCAGCGTGGGATCAGCGATCAATGTTGGATCGGCAAATGCCTCCAACATGAACGTCTTACTCATCTTTCAAACCACTACCGCCAAATCTTGTTGCAGAACCGCATGCAGGTCGGGAAGTTACACATGTGGGGCTGCGACATCGATGTTTTCCCACGTGCCGAAGGCCGCCAGTCCATTTGGTACCAGGACATGCCGCGCATACCCACGCCTGCCAAAGGAAATGTCAAGGATATGGGCTGATCACAGGCATCTCCTCAATAGCGGAAAGTAACGACTCTTCCCCACTACCTGACGTTGACGATCTGCCCCTTCGTTCCAACCTGAGCATATCACCAGCTTTTTTCAACAGCAGTTTCCAAGCGAATCTTACGCTTCCTCATGTCGACAGAACTTCCGAGCTACCTGCGCCACGGATGGTTTGCCTAAGCGGCAAGTTATGGGAGAACATGAAATTAGTCGCAAACTGGCCACAACAACTTCAAAGACGCAAAACACACAATGCAAACTCGAAAAGCACCTCACACCATGTACAATGTGACGACACCCGAGGAGTGTGCAGAAGCACGACAGGGACCTGTGTGACTGCTGTCCGAAGATCAACAACTCACGGCGATGGTCTTGCCTGGCTTTTGATGAAGATGTACTTGGTTCCCACAACCTGATGTAGGGTGCGGGCTGAATCCTATGCCTGGCTAAAGCATGGCAGTATGACGGCGCTGGCATCTTTTCGATGAACGATCTACAAAGCAACAAGAAAACAAACAGTGCCAGGTCTCCCAACCGCTGGTTTGTCATGCGCCTTTCTCGTCGCATCTGGATCAAACCTGTGACTTTGCACTTCCATCAACACTTCTGCTCTCCAAACCACAAAGCAAAGCTTGCACAAAAATGATCGCACTTGATCATGGACATGCCCAACCAGCATCAAAGAACTGACATTCACCACGACGGGTCTAGGCATCCCAGCCAGCAATGATTGCATCCATCGTCAGCTATTTTGATCAAACACGCCAACATCAAACGAACATCAACGCGAAGCAAACACACTGTAGATTGTAGATCACATTTCTGCGGTTGGCGTTGGTCCATGTATTTCATTCATAATCGTTGCATGATGTTATATGGATCGTAAGCATGCGCACTTTGCAACAACACAAACTGAAATATTCTGAGGTTCGCTCCACCACCGTCGTTGTTGGTACCAAATGCCCCACCTGACGATGCACAGCTGCTCGCACTCGCAAAAGCAAAAGAACACCCGCCTGCAACCCGAGCGTGCTTGCGTCTTGATGCCATGCAAGGGATGCAGTAAAGGACTTGGCATTGGCAAGGCGGCCAATATCGCTCAACAGCATGCCATGAAGGGTTTGTATGCTGCGATGCGAGCACTTAAAACCTGTCAACAACTACTACTACTGGCGATGTAGAACTAGTGATGACACGCGATCAGCGTTAACAAAACACAACAGAAAGACCAACAATTTTGCATTGAATTCCATCTAATTCCAGCCGAGGAGCTGGTATTTGCCATTCTTCTCAATTTCGCACGTGCAAGATCAAGCCGGCTGAAACGCTATGAAACATCTGTTGCAATCAGTGAGAACTGATGGGGAGCTTTAACGGTAAGGTCAAGCACGCAGCAAGCACGGAACCCTACACGCGGCACATGTCCATGGCCAAAACATAATGACTTGTGTTAAAATTGTTCTCGGTATATTGTCGGTGTTTCTCAGCTTGGGGTAAGGGGTGGGGTGGGGCTTGAGGTCCACTGCGTTTCGTCTTAAAGTGCTGTGCCCCTCAATTACCATGCCCCCGCATGCAAAGCAAGACCACATGCATGTGCCAAAAACCAGTTTTGTTTGTAGCCTTCTTGTGCCGAAACCACAGTGCCGGTCACATGCGTCATTTAAGTTATTGCACGACATTTCGAGTCGGCGAGTGGGGTACATAACAAACTGTTCTATATCAAATATGGTTTCTGCAATGCCTCCACTCAACACGGATTGGTTTCGTAAACTTTTCACCTGATGTCTGATGCACGCATACGCTCATTGAAGCAAACGGGCCTGAAATTAATTTGGTAATTGGTTTTGTGATTTTTTTTTCTGCTGTTTTGTTGGCCTAAAGCATGGGCAAGCAGCTTGTTTTCCTGCGTTTCACAATGGAAAACATTAATTTCCATAGACGGAATTCTGTGTTTTTTCCTGGGAAAGACACGACTTTCTTACGGAATCATTGTGCTTTCCTTCGGTTTTGCTTGGTAATTCCTCGGAAAACGCTATATTCCTACGGATTCTGTCTCATGTTCTGAGGTTTTGTGGCTCAAACAACACAGCGGGATCCGGTGAGGTTTTGTGGCCTCAAGAAACACAGCGGGATCCGGTGAAACCGTTGACTGGGGGTTTAAGCTTTCATTTGGAAGATTTCTGCATTTATGTAGGGTTAGATGCCGAGAGTATGCTCGACGCCATGACAGCATAAGAAGTTGAGAAGTTCAAACAGGGTGCAACTTTTTTGCTCCTTTTTGTTTGCTCCTAACATTATGGAATATACTGCTATACTATCATATAACAAAATATTCTACAGTATACCAAAAGATGATCTACTTTGATACGATTCGATATACTGAAAATAACATGATATTGTACAATATAACACACTATAACAATCAAACATGATATCACAATATGATGTAGTATGACAAAAACAATCATGAAATATGACATCATACATTATGATTTCATTTAATGTAACATAACATAATATGGCACAATAAAACCTAATATAATACTGCATGATGCAGTATAAATCATACTGATACAATGGAGAAATGTAACACAATACAAAATGACATTCTATGAGAATGTAATGGAATGTGGTATGATATAACATAGAACAATACAATGTATAATATAATACAAGTTAATACAGTGTCCTGAAATTTAGAGTATAACATGATTTGATATGGTATGATATGATACAATATGGTATAAAATGACAGGATGTGTTGTAGTATGATTCAACTTTAAATGATGTAACAACAAAAAAACAACGTCATGTCGTATATTACCACACTGTCATGTGACAAAATAGTAAAAAAAAATTAAAATTCTTTCATTGTTGTTTCTGAGCAGTTCTAACACTCACAGGCGAAGGTACAAGTACACAGCAACTGTGAACACACTGCATATGCTGGCGCGACACTCTTTTTCTCTGGTGACATTGGGAATCCACGATCCTCAGCGGTCAAACACCACCATACGGCAGTGACTAACCTAGTGCACTAGGGATGGCGGGACAGGCTAACCCCATCCGCAACGGCCTACGGTGCATCAGCACAGCTGCTGATCTCAAGAAGAGTGGCTTCAAGAGTTTGTGTCATTAACAAGGCTGGCAACGTGCAAGCTGCAAAGCCCAGGGCCCCAGCAGGAAGCTGAGCTGAAGAGCGGCACGAGAGCCAAAATCTGTTTGCGAATGTGCCCAAGTTGGGTGGGTGGGCGGGAAAATTTTTCTTCTGAGCCACTGTGGCTCACACTGCACGGAGATGTATTCTGCTGCACCAAGTCTCATCAGAAACAAAACTCCCCCGAGTTTTTCAAATCAAGAATTTTAAAACGCTATCAACAAGTTGACCGCCAGCTTAAAATTCTTTCATTGTTGTTTCTGAGCAGTTCTAACACTCACAGGCGAAGGTACAAGTACACAGCAACTGTGAACACACTGCATATGCTGGCGCGACACTCTTTTTCTCTGGTGACATTGGGAATCCACGATCCTCAGCGGTCAAACACCACCATACGGCAGTGACTAACCTAGTGCACTAGGGATGGCGGGACAGGCTAACCCCAACTTAACCGCTAAGCGAGGATTTCACTAAGGGCACTCCCCACATCCGAAGACCTCATCTTCCTGCTGCCAACACGAAGTGTGTCCACCTTTTCGCGAGAAAGGAGGTCAGCAGGGTTCGATGGGCTTGGTACCCTCGCCACCCACACGTTGGCACTGATCATGTCTTCAATCGTAAGGAATAGTGCGGCTTGAGTTTTTGCGAATAAGTTCCGCCCTCGACCAGAGATGCACAGGTCTCTCACGCTGTTGTTATCAACGTAAGCGACAAGAGGTCTTCCCTTCATTGCATCTTTCCAAGCTACCAGTGCGACTACATATGCCAAAAGTTCTGCTTCGAAAATGATGGTCTTCTTGTCATCAAGTCCTAGTTTCCGCATAAGTGTAACACTCAAGAAACATGAAAAGAATCGTAGTGCCTTACCTTCGCAGTCATACAGGATTCCTCCTATGCCGCAACACGGTTTGTCCTCGGTCCTGTCAAATGCCGCATCGGTGAAGAGATACACTGGTTTCTGGCAAGGCCTTGCCAGTATTCGTGGTTTGCACACTTCAAGAATGTTGGCATACATCAGCATGGCATCTTTGCAGGCCGGGCCGATTTCATCTCGGCCATTAACGATATGTTCGGTGACAGCCTGTAAACACAAGCGACTCGCTCGACCGAAAATCTGGTTGTCCGCGAACTGCATGCGACCCCGGAGCTTCTGTGCTGCACTGATTGACATAAATCCCTGGCCTGCTGTTTTTCTCAAGATCTCCTGCAGCTCACTTTTCCGGGTCGACGTGTTGTCCACCTCGACTCTGCCGCTGCAGTAAGGTCGCAAGTCGAAGACAACCCCTAGACACGAAAACGTTTTTCCAAACTTTTCCGCTTTGCTACCATCCTCGGCGAACCGCCAGCCTAACAACCTGAAAAGTCGTGGCACAAACTCTTCCAGGGCTTGGACGTCGTCATCGGGACAGATGATCGGGAAGTCATCGTAATAATTTGCCCATAAGAAACCAAGTGCACAGCCTACATACCAGATGCTATGAGCGACTCTTAAGAACGAGTAGACGGAGCGCGCGGCCCCGAAAGGCAATGCCAGCGTCTGGTATATCACCGGGTCGCCCGACTCTGGGTCGGGGAAGGTAACGAACGAGGCATCAAGGGCGCCCTCACTCAATCCAAGCTGCCTGTATGCCGCTTTCAAGTCATAGCATCTGCCGCTCATGGGTCTCCGGGGCATGCACTCTTGGCACTTCATGCACAACGCTGACACGACCTCTACTCCATGTGGCTTCGGCGACTCGGACGTTTGCACTGCATCGTTCACGGTGCTAGCACTAAGATCGTCCACCAACCTGACCTTTCTACTGTCTCCTACACCTTGCTCGAGGCCAAACCTTTTACTGACCAAAGAACTATGCTTAAGTTGATTTTTCCCAATGGGACCCCTAAGCCAACCCTCTGCGACTTCCTTCATCGATTTGTCCCGGACCTCCTTATCTAGGTGGCCCTGCGATTTCAGGTTGCCAAGCACCTTCTCGCGGCTCGCCACAGCCCTCGCCTTGACCTGCTCAGGAGTAGCGACTGCGGGCTTGAACGACTGGTCAAACACTCCTGTCAGCGGCACCTGACCCAGAAGTTCGGTGCCACACGCTACTTCCTCCACTACACCTAAGTCCTCGTACCCAAGGGATTCAAGCACTTCCCTCCACACCAGTAGACCTTTGCCGCTTAAGATATTTTTCAAATGCCCCGGCAAATGATTTTTCAACTCTTCCTCTTGGGGGCGTAACTCTTCCGCCCTGCGCTCCCACTTCCTGAACCATTCTTCCCGAAAATCCTTCAGTTCCTCTTTGCTGAGCGACTTATTCAACTCCACAGCTTTTTCAAGGGGTTGCGGGAGATTGACGGGCACCAGTTTTGGATGCCCCGACTTGACGGCCTCACGCACGAATGCTTCGGGCTTGAAGGGAATGCCCCAGGCTATTTCACATCGGTTCCGCAATTCTTCAGCCTGCTCTTTCCCCTTATTAGCCGTGATGGGGGAGACTCGCAGAAGCTGAGCCTCGGCAGGGATAACACGCAAAGTGCAGGAACATTCCAAGGGCACAGTCCATGGCGTTTTGATGCGTTGCATGGCCTCACAGGGCAGGGAGACTGACGACGGTCCGGTCATGACGACAACCTGCGCATGTTCGGGGACTAAAGGAGGGAAGCGTGAGGCTTTGGGCTGGTTCCCTATCACAGCCTGGCAGGCTGTTTGCAAGGAGTGGGGTTGTTGCAAGCGGGTTTCCGGGTTCCAACCAAGACTGCAAGCATGGCATGCGAGGGCATGGGCGATGGAGGCAGCTAGCTTGGGCGGGTAGGCAGTCTCCTGATCAGCGGCATGGTGCGCCGCACAGGCTTTACCTGGGCAGTCTTTTGCCAAGGATGCGAAGCACGGTGACGTGCTGACAATGGTAGTGCGCTTTGGCTGGGAGCCACCGAAAGCACATTGGTCAAGGCTGACAGTATGTGCACAAAGATGCTGAATGCGACGGAAGGCAGATGTGTCCCAATAGGAACTGCGCTGAGGGTTTTCAATGGCGCAGAGAACACGTCGGCGCTGACACTCCTCCACAACCTCGCTCAGGAATTCATGCAAGGCTTCATGCGAGGATGCATCGCAAGGGGGCGAAGCGAAGACGGCCACCAGCAGAGGGCTCTGCAGCCAAAATCGACAGAGCTCGCGACCTTCAGGTGTCAGCAGGTCAGCCAGAAGTGGCAAAGCGGCAGCCTGAGAATGCACACAGTGGTCTACTGCATGCGCAGCGGTTACTCCAAGCTTCCGAAGGCAGGCCGTAACACGCCCTGTGCCTGAGAACAGCTCGAAGATTACGGGACATGTGGGGATTAAACCAGATTCGAGGCTAGGCTGAGGGGGAGGTTTTAGGGTATGACAAATGAAATCCCCCGTGGCCAACTGCGGCATCTGGAAGCCGAGACTTGTTAGCTCAGCACGCATGGCCTGACCAAAGGCATCGTATCCCTTGACAGTGAACCCTGCAAGAACAACTCGGTGACCCGTCCATGGGCAGGTAGCATGTCTTGCATGAGCATCGAAAAACGCGCAAGTGCGCGAGACTGGAAGCAGCTCGCCGCAGCCGGGGTAGGCTGGATCAGGGCAGACCTGAGAACCTGAGGACGATTCGACCCAGAGCTCTCCATGACTAAAGCCAGTCAAACCGATTAGAAAATTGTCTACACCCGCTGCATTGTTCCGATCGGCATGCAGGGGCGCTTGCACATCTGCGAAGAGCATGAGACTGGTAAAAGGGTGATCCTGCACCCACTGCTTGGCATATGAAGCCAGCATCTGGGTCACAAGGGGAAAAGACCGCATATTTGTGCGTACAGCGTGTACTCCACCATGCACAGTTGCACCTGTGCCCCAGACGAATCCGTCCTGGGGATAGCCCGGGCGATTCTGAGGATCAGAATCTAACAAAGTGGTGAGCTTCACCACTTGGTCTGCAGTAATTGAAGATTGGGCCAAACAAACCTCAGCAAAGGCCTCTGCCGGATGTGTGTTGTTGGCTTGATGAAGAGTATTAAGCACGACGTCTCCTGTGCAGGTACTGGCACAGTCATTGACAGCTGATGGCGGGTGGTTTCGCTCTGGAGGTTGTCACTGCGGGCATTTGGTGATCGGGTGATCACCTTCACACTTGGCACATACATGCTCTCTTGTGCAAGCATTGCCTAGCTTACAACCTTCCAAGCTAAAACCATAACACACTTGCAAACCCTTGGATGTGTAGGCCTTACCACCGGCATCCTTGATTCGCTTGGGAATTGCCACATTGTGCTGCTGGGGAGGCGGCGCGACGCCAGTGCCTTTGCCTCGGCCCCCTTTGCCTTTGCCATTGCCTTTCCAGGTCTTGCCTTTACCCGTGTATGGGATCCGCGGCGGGCTGTTGTCCCGCTTGCGCTTGTTACCGACCGGTAACGGCAGCAGCAATGCAGAGACCTGGTATGAATCCAAGGCATCATGCAAGTGTGTGTCCATGTCACGCGTCCCATCGGTTTGCTGGCGGGGTCGAGTGCCCCTCTCGACCATATGCACCCACACCATCTTGTCCGCATCCTGTAGTTGTGTGAGGCTGACTCGACTGTGATTTGGAGGAGCCGGGCGGCGGAAGTTCATAAGCAATTTTGCAACATATTTCTCATAGGCACTTAGCGATACGCAACGCGCCATGTTGTATGCATACCCTCGCCTCTTCAAGGCCTCAAGAAAAGCCAACGCTCCGTGGGCGGGCTGCTCAGGAGTGTCGGTAACCTCCTTGACATTGATTTTTCCTGACTCGACTTCAAGCACTTTGCTCGGCTGCCGGTGGTTCAGCACTTCATGCTGTCTACTCACGCATTTCTCAACTGGAATATGCCTTAGGACATTCTCTCGTTCCTGTGCACTAGTGAGCTCCAACAGGCTGTGGCCTGGCTCCGTCGTTGGATCAAGAAAAAGTCCGGGGTTGGCATCTTTAAAAAGCTTTACTCGCTGATCACGCTCGGCTTCCGGAAGCTTCTGTCGACTATTGGCATCGGGATCCACAATGCTTTGCCGCAGCTGTGCTATGAGCATGGTTTGGGCCTCGAAATGAAGACGTTTGAAACTCAGAACCTCGCCAACACTCAGGCCAGTCAAGTTTGCATCGACCCATTCTTTGATTTGGGAGTCCTGAATATCCTGCCCTGGCACTCCGACTGCATGGGCGACCTGGCCCAGGGTTTTCACCCCGATGCCTGCCAGCTTCGTAATGGACTCGGAGGTTATGCCATATGCCTTGCATCGCTGCTCGAAGTGGGCAGTGGAGTCAAGGTAAGCGGACATGGTTCAGAAAGAAAGCTACGTAGGTTTGACGAAGAACAAACTAAGATCCATCAAAGAACACATGTAATGCAATTGAGGGTTTCTGGGAAGCTTCAGTTGTTTCTCTGATTTGCATCAGTCGACATGTCTGAACCATCTTTGCCAAAACTTGCGCATGCACAAGCAACTTAAACCTCACTCACAATACACGTCAAGCTACCTGCACATGTTCATCCCCCTGCACATGTTCAGCTCAACAGATGACACACTTCCCCTCTGGCATCGCACGGACACCATCTTTTCACTTCCCCTTGGAAGGACTCACTAGCCCTGAGGCTACATCCTGTGCTGCAGTTCGCAGCCTACTTGTCGGCTTTCCGACATGTCTGGCAAAATGCCGTTGCTTCTCGTGAGCCTTGGAGCTTCTCAAAATTTTGGGACCCTGAGCGCCCGCAAGCGAAGACCATTGTTCCTCCCTCCGAGGTGAAGACGATCCTGTGTGCGATGCGAGACTTCACATGCACAGCAACTTCGTGACGCGGCCACACCGCGTCCAGCCTTGGTACCTTGGCAGGCATTCTGGGGGGGGCTTCCCCCGAATCACTGGATGCAGAGCTGGAGCTCTCACTGGAAGATGATGATTCGGAGTCGGAGTCTACACAGACTGGACCAGGTAGGTCGGCAATGGGACCCGCTACAGCAGCGACTTCAGTTTTCACGTCCGAGCCTGAGGGACGAAGGGCCTGATCCTGCTCATGCAGCGTCCTTGCATTCGACTCGAGAGCTTGTGACCTCAAGGGAAAATACTCTGACCGGGCAGCATCAGGTGTGAAGCGCTTCGCAGCCACTTCCAATAACATGCGTTGCAGCTCCCGCGCGGGAGCCGTGGCAAGATCCATAGCATACAAGGCTCGTGAGCTGACGGTCGCCGAAGTGTGGCGGCCCAACACCGTACAAACAGCGTCACTCAATCCAAACTTTGCCGCCCAAGAGAGAAGGGTTCGTTTCAGTGAATGCGATGACACACATGACAACCTGTCTTTGCTCGACACTGGCAGAAGAATCTTCCGGAGGAAATTTGTGATCTCATGTGACCTGATTTCACGCAGGCAAAGGGTGTCGCCATATGAGTTGGCGGGGGCCCTCAGGATGGGCCCCCTCAACTCACCCTCTAGCTTCAAGCCTGCATCTTCCAAACACTCCTGAGCTGCATTCAGCCACGTCTGTCCGTGCACCCCGATGGCCGGGATGAGAACCGGCAACAACTCTCTGCAACGCGCCTGTGCACGTCGCGTCTTGTGCTGACCCAGCTCAATGATGAGAAATCCTCCCGCCGGTGAGTGGTCATGCGTGACATTCTGAACATCCGCCAGGTCAGAATGTCTGGCTCTTGCATATAAGGCTAAGAGTATGTATGCTACCATCGCAAGGTCGTATTTGTGCAACTCCCGCTGCTCCAGCAGCCGGTGCAGGAACAGGATCTCACTCACCGTGAGGGGCGATGCTTGCTTAATCCAACCCTTGCCGGTGCGCATCGGTTCAGTGATTCCGCTGACACGTCTACTCTTGAGGATGTGCGTAAGGTCCAGACCCAACACATGGTGTAAGAACCGAAACATGGATACACAGTCGGCTCCTCGCGACGGGGGCGAGCCTGAATGTCTCAGGTGGCTGAGGTACTTCCACACGGTGGCCTCGTGTAGGTAACAGCCACTCTCAACACACGACTCCATACACCACTTCAAGTAATTCGCAAGGTTGCCTACACGCTTGTTTAGTGTGAGAGGACTCCTCACCCCGATCGCCGCTTCCAGCGACTCAGCATCGACCTGCCCTTGGTGCAGAAGTTCCGGGGGAACAAAGGCATTACCCACTAGCTCTAAGTTGATGGCCAACTTGTGGATTCCAACCTGAAGCAACTCCTCACGGCGTTCAAGATATCCCACATCCTTAACAACCTTCACAACCAGCTTAAAGATTGGCTCGGACGGCGAGGGCAGTTTAGCTGCTGGCGAAAGACTCGGTGCAATCACAGCGGGGGGCGGCTCCGGCATGCTACGTCTTGGCATCCCTTTCAAGCTTGGCAAGCTCGGCAAGTTATCGGCAAAGATGCTCTTCATGGGACCTCGCTCCCACGGAAGCTGAAATCCTCGTGGCGGCACTGGGTGCCGTACAAGCTCGTTCATGACCTGCTCTTGTACAAAGACAGGATCGGCCTCACGACTGCAAGCCGACACCTGTTCGGTCACTTCGCTCATGCATTCCTCACTACCTACAAGACTGTGGAGCGCCCTGTCAAGAGCAGCCTCAGCTTCTGCATCAGCGGAAAGGTTTCGCAAGGCCTCACTAAACCCATCGTCGTATTCTCGATAATACTCTAGCTCCTCTTGCTCATCGAAATCATAATTTGCCAAGTGCTCTTCCCGGGCCGGCTCGGCCGGCTGAGAAGGTACATCGCCCGGCAGCTCCTCGCCAGGGCCCTGTGCATCCTCCAAAGAGGCTGGAATGCTTTCGGAAGCGACCGGAAGCTGCGGTTCTCCGTCTTCCAAAGCTATGGGACCCACACTCAACGGTCCCGACTCCAACAACACCCCTGCAACTCCTGAAGCCACCCCCACATTGTCCGAGGAAAGTGCGGGATCTGAGGAGGCGGAGACATCTGGTGCGGCCATCCCTGGGTGGCAGCAGCACAAAGCAACTGAGGCAGGACTTGGGTATTCACAAACCAAGATGTCTGCAGAAGCAGCAAGCGCTCCTGGCAGGGCAGAAAGGCCCAAAGGTTGGCAGTTAGTGCAGAATCGTCGAAGAGGTCTTCGAAGCACCCAAGCACGACACTAGAAGAGCCCGAGGCGGGGCTGGCAGACTCAAGCGGCCCGTGCAAGCGGAACTCTAAAGCCGTAACCCGAAGTTGCAAAGAGGAGATCTGATCCTGTAGCAGATCCTCAACAGCCCGCAGGGAGCTGGGGTGCACCACCGACGAACCCGCACTGGTGGCGGAGGTATGGCTCATACAAGGAGGCTGCACCTCGTGATAGCACCCGGAGCCTGCTAGAATGTCTAGGAGCTTAGAAGGCCTCGAATCAAAATTTTTCTTCTGAGCCACTGTGGCTCACACTGCACGGAGATGTATTCTGCTGCACCAAGTCTCATCAGAAACAAAACTCCCCCGAGTTTTTCAAATCAAGAATTTTAAAACGCTATCAACAAGTTGACCGCCAGCTGATTTGCCGGGTTCCAAACCTGTGCGTTTCAAACCTGGGTTTGGAACCTGCTGGGAAGAACCGGTGGCTTGTAAATGGTTAACATACTTTACGAGGTTAGCTATCTGTTTACAAACAAATGTAAAGGGTTAAGTTGGTTTAGCTATAGGGGTTAGCATAGCTTAGAAAAGGGGGTTAGTCTAAGTAACATAAGGGGTCCCTTATACGTCTAAAACCTTCCAGGCCCTGAACATAAAAGCCTCAAGCCCTAAACCCAAACCCTGCAAAACACAAGTCTTTTTTTTGCATGCCGGTCGTTCACGGTCTAACCTCACCCCTCGTTTGGCCTCAGAGATTCTGCATAGGCTGTAGCCTTCTGCAGGCCGTAGCCTGAGATTCTGCAGCCTTCTGCAGGCCGTAGCCTGAGATTCTGCATTTCTGCAGCACTTGAGGCCGTAGCCTTATAAACTCCCATGGGCCCCTCCATTTCTGCAGCACTTTTTAAGGCCGTAGCCTTTCAAGCTTTTGCATGGCCCTGGATTGCCAGCTGCATTTTCAGCTGTCGCAAAACTTTCGCCAGTAATATTCGGAATACTAGACGATGCACTGTTGGCACCAATGGTGCTTGTGGCCCACCCTGCACCTGTTGCACAGCTGCATGCATCCTTCAGTCTCGCATGTCCCCGGGCAACAGCTGGGTAATATTACCCATGAGTCATCATCAGTGCTTGCTTGCCATGCTGGGAGCCATACTGTTCCATCTCTTTGGCTTTTTCCATCCGCCTGCATACAGACCCCATTGCAGGCTGCACGGCTTGGTCTGCCTTTGGCCTTGGCCTTCTCTGTTTTTAGAGTTCGCAGCACCTTTGGCCTTGGCCGGATATCACAGCAATCGCCCGAAGACAGGCGAACGGAAAGCTCTATATATATATATATAATATACATATAGCATTTGAGCCACATGGCGGCAGCAGATTTCACACATGATATAAGGCACATGAGACAGCATGCTTGACGACCCCCATACATGCCCGATGACCCAGTGAAAACCCTTCGCATGCATCTGTTTCCTTGCGATGCACTCGTGTGTCAGCAGCTACTTTGCTGCATGGTATATAATGATCTATCTGTGCAGCATGCTAACCGATTTTCGGTGCAGTGCTCATGTGTGCATACACACATAGAAGCAAAAAGTTGGTTGGCATCGCTTTCGAGCCCTGCACAGCTGGCTTAGCAGCCGTTCTTCTTCTTCCACAGCAGAATGGCCTCTCTGTGGGCCTCTCGCTGGCACTCTACCACTTGCTGCTCCGAGAAGCCTTGCTGCTTTGCCCACGTTCCGGCTCGCTTGTACATGCGAGAAGCATAGTTCTTCTGGATGCAGCCGTCCTCCCAGACAATTTGGAACTTTCGCTTTCCATGCGAGCCTTGGGCTTGCTGCTCCTTTGCTTTGCCTTGGCCTTTCTTCGAAGCACTCTTGTCCTTGGACTTTCCTTTGCCTTTGCCCTTGCCCTTCTTCTTTGGATCTTGGCCTTGGCCATTCGTTTTTGTCTTGTTCTTGGCCAAGTTTCCTTGGCCACTCGCTGCAGCTGCAGCAGCCGGCTTCTTCAGAATCCCAGCTTTGCGATCTTTGAGCTTTCGGAACAAATCTTCGTCCTCGAGATCGTTCTCGGCAGGGAGCGACTCCGTTGCTTCGGGTTCTTCGGCTGGAGGCAGGGCTAGCTGCAAGGCCGACTGTCGCCCTGGCGAGGTCTGCTGCGTCGCAGCCGAAACCGCCTGGGCTGGGTTGCCCAGAGCAAAGCCGACCCCGGCACTGCTGCTGCTCAGCTCGCCTCCTGTGATGGAGTTCCGTCCAGGGGTCCTGCAGCAGGTATACAAATGGAAAAGCATGCATGGGCTGTGTATACAGATGCAAAACAAAGGAAAAGATAAAAGAAGCATGCAGTCCTCCTTTGCAAGATATTGGCGCCTGCAGCAAGCTGCAGCTCCCTTCGCCCACCATCCTGGATGGCATTCTGACCGCAGCCCTGGTCCAGCAGTCTTTCCAGTCGCCCGAAGCACTGCTCCATGCGGCTCTGGAACTCGTTCGCATGCTGCTCAGACACGGCGGCCTGGCCATCTGGCCTCGGCAGCCTCTGCTTCTTGTTCTTCTGCAAGAGCTTGGAAGTAGATCGCATCGGAATGTGAGCTAGCCAGATCCCAGCCCTCACGTCTTTGCCCATGGGCGGGTCCTCAGCCTTGTAGGCTCGGTCGAACAGAGCCTTCGGCAAGCTGCTGGGGTCATCGGGATACGTGAGCAGGCCGACCTCAGTCGGCTCTGCATCCGTTTTCACGGATTCCCAAGATCTCTTGAAGACTTGGACCTCTTCGTAGATCTCTTCATATGTCGGCATCTGACTGAGCTCGCCGGCTGCCAGTGCCAAGAGGAAGGCCAGGCCTTTCTTGACCGTCTGTTCTGTGAGGTTCCTCAGGCCCAGCTGCAGATACCTCTTCAGAAGGATTTCCAGCCTTGCCGGTGCTGGCGACTTTTCCAGCATAGACCACTCAGTGACCGTGATGAAGTTCTCCGGCTTCAGCAAGGTCTGCGGCTTGCTTTCCTCCTTTCGCTTGTTCGGCGTATATGTAGTATCTGGCGGCGGTGTTGCAGCCGTGGCCGTTGCCAGAACTTTGGCTTCAACTTTTTCAAGCAACCGTTCTGACAGGGTGCTCTCGAAGCTCAGATCCTGGATCGTCTGCTTCATATGCATGGCTTGCCCTAACGACAAAGAGCCAAGGCTCTCCAGCCGGGTGCACCAGCTGTTCATCAAAGCATCGACCGAAGCCTTGCTCCC
The DNA here is from genome assembly GCA_905221615.1 of Symbiodinium sp. CCMP2592. NCBI lineage: Eukaryota > Dinophyceae > Suessiales > Symbiodiniaceae > Symbiodinium > Symbiodinium sp. CCMP2592. The sequence goes on along the minus strand of CAJNDT010000256.1, from coordinate 173,237 downwards.
ACTTTGTGCCCACTCGGCCATAGGGCCTAACTCGGCCTGCAACTCTCGGGCCATCTCGCCGTGGCGAGATATATATAGCCGTGGCCAGAAAAGGAGAATCCAGAAGCCCCCTCTATAGGAGCCAAGATGCTACAACCCCACTACAGGAGCCAAAATGGCAGCTGCATGCACATCCATGGAAAAAGAGCATGGTACATGTCGCCTGCATGTGTGTGTACGTGCAGATTCCCAAAATCCAGGATGCATGCAGGATCAATCTTTTTCATCGGAGGGAAGCAGGCAGGATGATTTGTCGTCGGCCTCCGGACATGTCTCTCCATGTGCATGCACACAGAAAGTCTCTGCGTGGCAGCAGATGCAGGCTGTCAATGCAGGAGCACTCCCCCACGAGGTCATCGCAAAGCAGAGAAGAAATGGAATGCACAACACTGTAGGCTTGCCCTGCCAGTTCCACGAATGCCCAGACAAGGGCACACTCCAAGCAACCGTTCCCTTCAAGCAGCACCGCATCGCCACGACATATCCGTTCCCCGGAGGGCAGCCTGACTTTTTCTGCCACATTAAGCACTTGTGCCGAGGTCAGCTCCGGAATGATTGTGCGAAGTGCTGCCGCCTTCCTCCGAGAAGCTGGCTTCGGGTCCTGCAACTGCAGCATCGCTGCGAAACAATCAGCTCTTGCCAAGCAATATAGTTCTTGTCCAAGAACTTCTCGGAGAAGACCCTGCTCGTAAGCAGAAGTCTTCTTGATGTCCTCGGCGAATCTCTTGATAGTGCGATGCTTTCTTTCGTGAGTGTAGCACTGAACCATGAAACCCCACTTTTCCAGGTGCGAACCGAAGTGGAGAAGCCAATGGAACTTGGAATGCATGCGGTCCTGCCACTCAGCAGCATGCACGGCTTGCAAGAAATCGGAAACGTGCTTTCTCATCTGGCCGGGCGAAACCGCTCCCTCAGTGCGAGCTCTCTGGCAGCATGCCACGAGTTTGTCCAGCTGCAAGAAACATTGGATCGCTTGCACTGCCTCAACATTTGCATTTGCCCTGGCGAGCTGCCTGAAGAAACAAGCCAATATTGGAGACAGTGTCAAGCCTTCGGAGGCCGTGCATTTGAAGGTCTCGGCTTCCTTGCATGCTTTTGCTCGGGAGTGACCCAGCATCCCTTCGGCCTTGGCGGAGATGTTCCGGGGCAGGGTCCACTTGGCCACGTACTCACGTACTCGTCGGCGATTTCCCAGACATTGGGAAACTGCTTCTGCAAAGCTTCCAAAAGAAGCCAGGTCACTGTCTGGAAGACACCGGAGACCAGCAGGGTGTGCATGCTGTCGTGGCAATACTGTGAGACCGGCCGGACCAGCCATCGTTGATCCTCTTGTTGCAGCAGGGAAGAACTATTATAAGTCCAGCCGGTGGCTTGCTGCCACGTGCTGAAATCTGCAGCATTCAGAAGCATCTTCTTCTCTGCCAGTTTAGCCATGGCCTCCTGGATGGATTGGTCGGTCGCAAGCGAAAGCTTACTTTCTCGGATCTCAGAGGAACCGACCACGGGGAGCCCACTGCTGTGCAGGGTATCACATCGCTGTGCAATTACATTCCTGCATAGCATGCACATGCGGGTCCCAGCATCCCCCTTGCAGCTCCATAGAGCTTTATGGGCACCACCGTCTTGAACGATCATTGATAAAACCACCCGGAAAAGGACGGGCGGACCTCCTGGTCGCTGCAACGATATGCACCCGTGCTCCAAATGGTTGGCCGGTCGCATGAATATGTCTCGCAGGATTTCGAGATCCATTGAGAAACACCTGCTTCGGCCTTGGCCATCAGGCTCGATCGGAGCAATCCTATGCAAAGCCACGACTCCTCGTGCTGCAATGCATAGCTTCCAAGTTCTACGAACGAGGCATAGCAAGCCCAGATTTTTCTCTTCGTCTGGACTGCTAATGGATTACCCGGGACGATCTCGTCCGTATACAGGATCAGCCGCCATGCCTTGCTGGGGCTCGGGGGATTCTTGTCGATGCACGCCCAAAAATTTCGGGCAAAGTTGCTCTCGGCATCCGAGATAGCAGCTTGGAGCAGAGCCCAAAAATCGACACTGGGTATCTGCAGCTCTGCACCATCTGTCTGCAAAAGTGACAGACGATTGAGGATCCTATTCTCTTTCAGGGGTTGCCAGGCAGCCTCGGCTATATGTTTTCTTTGTGTGAGTTCCGGGACACCCTCCTCCCGGAGAACTTTGCAAACTTCGGACAAAGCCGAGGCTGTGAGATGGGGCAATTTCCTTCTCAGAGCATTCACCTTCTGAAGCTTCGCTGGTCTTTCAGCAAAAGCATCGGTGCTGCTGGAGGCCATGGCCCTATATACTCACCACGGCACCGCACCAACAGCAAATGCCGGAACATCTCCGTGGAGAGTCCCTTCTTCTCCCTGTGCCTGCAGCAGCAAGCAGCCACATACACGCCTCCGTGGAGGCTTCCACACGCCTCCGTGGAGGCTCCCACACGCCTCCGTGGAGGCTTCCACACGCCTCCGTGGAGCTTCTCGCATCCTTGGATGCTGGGTCTCCATGGCAACAACAAACCAAGCAACAGGACGGGTGACACAACAAATGGCCCCAGGAAGGGGTGCCTGTCTGCGAACACAACTGCACCAAACCTTGTCTGTGCTCGACTCTGGGCATCTGTATGCATGCTGCACGGCTGCTTGGGCCCGGCTTTCTGCTCAGAGAACACATTTCGGCAGGGCCACGAAACCCCAAAAATATGATATGGAAAAAACTATATCATCTGAAAACATAGTCAATCATATGATATAGTATATAGTAAAAACTATATCATATGAGGCCAAAATATTGCACATCTGGCCCCACAGACTTAAATGATATAGTAGAAACTATATCATATGGCCAGCGAAGCCATCATATGATCTAGAATATACTATATCATATGGTTTCCTTTCAATATGTATGATATAGAAAAAACTATATCATATTTTCTACGTTTGGATAAGGTTCCAATCTTAAGGTTAACAGAAAATTATTCTTTAAAAAAAACCCTAAACCTTAGAAGAGAAAAAAGCGCGGAGACATTTTTTTTTCACCAGACGGCAGCCGGCACTAGGACACTGGCTTTGCACATCTGCAAGACTTCAGCAGCGAAGATCTTTCTTTTTTTGGCTTGAGTGGGCCTCGTCGACTACAGTTGTAGCACTCGGTCCCTACAAACAACAAACCAAAACAGGGTGAAGCACGTCTCAGACATCCAAACAACCGTAGGCTGTCGCCCACAGCTGTCTATCACCATCGGTGGAGCTCAAGCTCCGGCTGCCGTTCTAGTTCCGTTGAAACGGACAGCTCCGAAGCCTTGTTGTGTCACGATCATGCACGGAAAATCTACAAGTTCTTAAGAGAGCCATTGATCCAGCAGGCGCTGCATCTTTGCTGGCTTGGAAATAAGATTCCTGCGCAGGAAGTACAGCAGTTAATACTGGCCTTCAGTGTACAAAGTCTTAAGGTGGTAAAAAACTGAAGCGTGTCTGTGTCAGACTCATAAAAAAGCGGCATGAGCTCTCGCCAAACTGATGCACTCTGCTCCGTGAAAGTCTAAAGCTTCTTGGAGACAAGCCGGCCATGGACGGCCACCGTCAGGCATAGCATCTGATTGACGATGGTGATGGCACCCGGCTTGGCAGCTGGAACATGACAAGAACCAGTTTGCGCTGGCGCGAGAAGGACCCTACTTTTTCGGATGACTCCAACAGAATGCACTCTCCAGGTCTGGTGGTGCTCGTAAACATCGTTCTAACAGCATATGTCTCACACTGCGTGACTTTCTTTGCCAGACTCGCCACCGTCGCTGTTGCAATGCTGATTGCAGCCTGGTTCCCATCGGATCAGCAACTTCCAATTTTTCCGGAAGACGGCAGGCGGCTGTGTGACAAGCTATCTGAAACAAGCTAATCATGACTTGCCGTAGCTCTCAGGGCCGCCTCCTTCCGGATCCTCCGGACTTGCCCTTCCGGTGGCACTTCGAATCAGAGGTCTTCTCAGAGCCATCGAAAGCAAGAAGACGAACTCCAACAAACTTCTTTGCAACACTTGACACATTCAACGCCGCGCGCACGTTATTTGCCCTGCGGGCGTCTGCAAAGAACTGCTTTTCTTACTCGGAAACTACTCTCGGCGGGACTCCGAGGTGCAAGCACATTGTCTCGCCTTTGCGCAGCTGCATCTCCGGTTTGCCGTAGTGTTCTGGTTGCGCGGTTCTCAACAAGGATTTCTACTTCGCAGCACGCCTGCGCTCTTCAATGCATGCGACTGCAGGCCCAATTCCACCGCTTGGTGGCAGCATCAAGCATGTTTGCATTGATTTTGTGCCTTCTTGTGCCTGTGTCTTCTTTGTTGCAACCACTTTTTTGACTCATCACTGTTTCATCCTTGCACATTGGATGCAAAGAAGAGTGTGGAACACAAAAATGAGGTTCAAGCCAAAATACAGTCCATGCAAGAGGAGAGCCGGGTTTGCCAAATTCCAACAGTGAGTTTCTCGAGCCAGGGTTCGCACAGAAGAAAACTCGATACTTGAAGTCTCACGAAGTTTTTGAGTGTGTTATGACCATCGACACATGTCGTAGGGTCTTTTTTCAGAGATTGCCTCTGATTCCACCGTGGACTTGTGGACTTGGCGTGTTGGAAAACTTTTGGTTGCAAGGTGTGTCGTGCCAAGATTTCGATTCGTGAAATAAATTGCTTACAATCTGCACCGCTTGCGAAAAAGAATACAAGTTTCAATCGTTTTGGATGAAGTTTTTTTTTTGGCTGAAAGAAAATTTTTTCAGTTTGCCCTTGTTTTGGAAAGGCAATTGTGATTTGTGCTTAACCCAGTGGCAAGCGGATGAACTCGCAAATTCTGGCTTTTCCCCCCCATGAAGTGAAGAGCTTGTGCGATGTTTGCTTTCCGTACAATCTGGATTGTCTTGTATTTTTATTGGGTTGTTGCAATTAAATCGTTTGTTTACCATATTGTGTGCAAGTGGTTTCCGCGATGAATAAATGTTCCGTAATCAGCCCCATTGTGGGTGCTTGCCTTGTAAGTACTTTCCATGCATGGCGCTTCGACGTTCAGACAATTGTTGTGTTAAGCCGTGCGACCACCATTATTTTTCGAGCTGCATCATTGACATTGTAAGTTCAAACGACACAGTTGTTGCGTGTTCATGGACGGATTTTGGACGTGCCGTTGTTTACATGTCGCATGAATCTCCGTGCTTATAGTGTTCGCGGTGTCATGTCCATGTTTTTGTGTTGCAGCACTTTCAAACCCGTTGTTGCATGCACTGTTTGATACTTGATACCGTCCGGGAAGCACGTTTGGGAATTTTGCATGATTTAGGGCGAATGCACAAGGATCCTTTTTTCCGTTGCTGTTCAAGGCCCGCAGCGTCCGCCTGCCTTTGTTCCGCCACGCCGTCAATTAGACGGGGTGTTGGCGGGACCGGCAGGCTCAGCTGACTTGACGTCAGCACAGTTAACGGTGTTTCGGGCATGTGTAAGTATGGCTTGGAATGGATTTCCCCAATTCTCGCACAGGTGGCCTGCAATCCGTCCCTGATGGCTGGCAATGTGTTCAAGCACGTCGCATCATGCTTTCAGGCTCAGTCCCAGTTTCATCTTCGTGTTTCATGTGATTTTTCTGATGGGTGAGTGTCGGCTTGCAGCTTTTATGGCTGGGCATTGATTCGGTTTGTGTTTCTTCCGCAGTTGTTGCTGCTGCTAGTGTTGTTCCTGCTGCTTTTGTAATCTCCGTTGCTTTGTCTGTTTGTTGCTGTTGCTTCTGTTGCTGCTATCGTCGCCTTCGCCATCGGTTGTGCTCCTCAGGCTGTTGCCCGCCGCTGTGTCTGCCGCTGTTTCTGCTTTCCTTGCTGAGTGACCAACAGTTTTGGATCTTAGCCATACATAAGCTTGGACGTCTTTCTCTGCTGTTTCGGCTCTACGTATGCAGGTAATGTGGTTGGTGGCGTTGGCGCCAAACGCTGGTGCATTGGACGCCAATGATGTCCGTGCAGGGCCCCAGGAGACATTGCTGGGAGCATGGCTATATAGCCATACAGTGTGTTCTCGCTTCGTGTAGGACCTTGACGTAAACTATGTCGCCGAGATGTTGGACAAGTTGCAGGATGGATGCCAAAACTTGCGTGACGAGATAAGGATTTGCGAAGTGTTCTGTTGTGTTCAGGTTTTTATCAAGAAGCAAAGCTACGTCACACACGAGCATTTCAACAGCGAGTTGAAAAGACTCCGGGGAACTATGGCGACTTTGGGCGACTCTCGGCAAGTGCTCCCTTCTTTTAGGAACGGGTTCGTTGTCTCCGATGCATCAAGATGAGGACGCACCAGATTCCAAGATCCTGCAGAGAGCAGTGCAGAGCACTGAGATGGAAAGGACCTGCTTTGACCAGTTGCGGAGCTTGGCAAACGGTCACAACATGCCGAGTAGATGAGAGGATGGAGGCAGAGGCAGCCGCTTTGGAAGCGATGCAGTACTACCACACAGTCCGAGCAGCATCCGGCTCGACAGGTCTGCTTCAGAACAGCATGCGCATCGTGTTTGTGCCAGTCCCGTTGTGAACAGGTGGTGCGCCCAGCTGTGATTTTCTGACGTGTGGGCACCATGCAGTATGCAAGCCAGAAGCTGAGTGGGGTGCATGATGTTGGACCAAAGCATGCAATGTGGCGGTGGTTTAGCACATATTCCAATCTGCGCGAGGTCCGAGCAAGACAGGGCATTCTGTGAATGCGTGCTCCACTCGAGAAAGTTATGTTGAGTCTGTTCAGAAAGTGTCTTGCTGTTTCGCCGGGAAATTCTGTGACAAGGTTCCGTGCTTCAGCGGCGATGGCTTTACGTGCCGGCCTTCCAAATGCCTTGCAGAAACTGTTTATGCTCCACAGCATCTTGAATGCAAGCAAAGCCTTGATGCTGAAGCTGCTGGGTTCCAAGTTGCCCTCTTCCGTGGCTGCTCACGCTTGAAGCACTCGGAGGCTTGTAGCGCCATATTCTGCCAGCGGCACGAAGCCGGACCCGATGATGGCACGTGATGTCAGCCAGGGGCTTGTGATTTTGCAGAGCTGCCATGACGGGCAGAGACTGCGACACTCGAACGTTGCTGAAGGTTTGTCGTCAATCGGCCAGAACGGCTTCTTGGCTACACGATGTTTGGTACTTGGTCTTGCCGGACGTAGGTTCCCTCATGAGTTTTCATGCTGTGATCTACTTGCACTGCATCCCCAGAGTCTGAGAACATGCCATGTGTTGTACTGCTTGGTGCAGTCATCTTCACGTTTTTTGGTATTAGCTTCCCGAAACCATACGGCCATAAGAAGCAGAGGCTGGCGGCAACATGTTGGTTAAATCAAAACGACAGAAAGTCCAACTTAGTTTATCCGCTGACCACAAACACCAAAAGAGTGCTGGGAAGGAAGGAGCAGTGCGTGACATGTTACACAGCAGATGGGATAAGCCCCAACAGAGCAGACCGAAGGCCCCATAGTCCGTTGCCGCATTGCACTACTGGCACTACTTTCATGGTTCGGACCTTCTTGTTTTGGTAAGGGTTGTACATCATCTAGGAGTGAAGATCGTTCAGATGTGGCCCTGTAGAAGGGAAGTAAAGAGGAGCTGGAGCCGATCTGATAAACAGCACCATCGTAAGCAAATAAGAGACCAGCCCAAGTGCCCAAGACGCTTCTTGCGCCCTTCCTGCTGGAATCGCATGCGAAGCTAGTGTCTCGCGTGTTGAAATCGTCCACGTGAGTGACCGGATTTCAACAGGTTTGGTGGTAGCCGTGCGAGATGAGACTTTGGGCTGCAAGTGCGCTGTGTTCGGACGGACTGTCTTGCCGGGACATCCTTTTATGAAAAGCTAAGGCAGCGTGGAAACCGTGGGTTCCTGAGCATTGGACGCATGAAGTCCAATGAGATCATCTGGGGAGACTGGCAGCTCTTCTCTGGAGAGTCCCAAGCCTTCGACCTCACCGTAGCTGCTTGGATGCGAAGCGCCTCTGCGAACGTCACAGTCAAGCATGAGTCACGCCATTCCTTGCTGTCAGCAAGGTTGGAATGGGCGAGCGCTTGCTCATTGCATACAGAGATTCGGAGAAGAAAGGTGCAGGTCGACTGTTGCAGCGCTATACTGCTTTGCCATGCTTCGCCGAGAGGTTCATGCATACTGCCAAGGTTATTTGGTCAGCGGGCAGCTGGACAGCGCGGACCTGACCGGCTTCAAAGACGCTTTCCATGCAAGAATCAAGACCATGTTCGGTGCACGCCCAAACCGCCCTAGATCTCTTCTGGATTGTTGTCAGGTGCAGATGGGGCAGCCATACCTGTTGCACAAGAGCTTGCAGCAGAACCTGGCTTGCAGACAGCAGCCGCTTCCGTGCGTCGGAACATGAACTTGCAACAGCCTGCGGGTCAATTCTCGCAAGGCGGGTGGCGTTGGTGGCATTGTCAGCGTCTCGGGCCGTGTGCCTTCACGCTGCTGCCGAGAAGAAAGCAGGTTTGCGGCTGGAATGACTTTGGGGAACTCCTGAGTATACGCAAGCACATACCGGTATTTATCGCATTGGCTGTGAGGGAGCATCCAGCTTAATCATTGCTTGGGGCGCAACATCCTTGACATAAATAGCTCTCCACGAACATCTTATGAGAATCCCATCAGCTCAAACGCAGAGCTCAGCCAACAGCTTTCCGCATAGCCAAGCAGGTGTATCCTGGTGCATGTTGTGTCAAGCACATTTTAAGTGGAGTCTGTCTCTCACGCCCAAGTCCCGATTCCGAAGTCGGGTGGATGATAAGCTGCGGTATGAGGTACAACATCGGTCGAGATTCGTACAAAACAAGCCCGGAGCGTGTAAATGCTGCTACAGCATGTGCTTCTCAGATGGCAGAAGGCTCGAGATGCTTCTGTCAGGAAATGCATACCTTGTGCAAGCGCATGCTGGGGGAATTAGTTTGCTCGGCAAATATCACTTTGGAGCTTCTCGGCTGCAATATGGCCTTGCTGTTCAGAACATTTCAGAATGGTCCAAGAGTGTGAAGAGTCAAAGTCAAGGGTGAGGCGCCGATCTCTCACATGGCGACAGCGAAGCTGAGCGAGGACTTGTCTTGACACGCTAGTGCCGTTACTGCCCAGCCCATGGGCGCATGTTCCACAACTCATGACGCTCAGATGTGTAGAGATGCTCGCAGCGAAGTTGCAGTCACAGGATTCCTTCGTGGTCGCTTATCGTCAGCAGCCCCCAGACAGTCACGAAATTGGTCTCACATCGAAGGACGCGGTTGGATGTCGTTGTGCGGTCTTGATGTCTCGTTGCCCTATCTTGCTAAATAGGTATGTGAAAGCCCAAACTTCGTTGTGTTGTGGCGGTGGTGATCTTGAAAGGAGCTGTCTGCCACTTGGATGGGAATATCCGATGCTTGGCGAAAGTTCGAAGCAGTTCTTCCGCAATGAAACGCCCGGCAGCTGTCGGCTCTCGCTCAGGATGATGACTTTCTCATTGTAAGCCCGCACCAGTTTACACTGGAGCCAGATCGTCCGGACATGTACCACCGAGATGTTGTGACCCAGCATGCAGAAATCAGCCTCAGTGCTGGTGCGACTTTTTTTAGTGCTTGCGAGACCAGCTTGTGGGATAGAGTGTATGACCCGTGACACAGAGCATCCGACATTGATTTGTATCAACCTTTAATGGCCTCCAAGCCTGCCACAGTGCCGCGTAGATATTGTGGGGTGACTCTTCCTGCGCTTTGGAATGCTGATCGGGCTCCTGAGCCCTAAGTTGGAGCAGCTGGAATCGTGGCAATGGTCATAAACAGGGATACGGACTCTTTTCAGCTCCACTAAGTCTGCTTAGCGTGAATTGGTGATTCGGTGCACTTTGCTACTTTCCGACGGTGTGCATTGTCAATTGGTTTCCGACTGAGGCATTGGTCTCTCAGAATTTGTTCGCCTACTCTTACTATTCTGGTTCGGAGAGGAAGACCAAGATGTCGTTGGTCCATGTTGATCCGGCGTCGCATTTAATGACAGCAGTTGGTGATCCTGTTGTGGCTTTGCGGCAATTCCCAGTTCTGGCATGCTTCGGTTCGTTGTCGTGTTTGCATGTCTCTGAACGTGTCCTCGACTGTCTCTGCAGAGGTCCTCAGCACTGGCTACAACTCCTTAGTCGGAGCCGTGTCACTGCCTGCGGGACCAGCGACGCCGAGTACGTTCACCTACATACAGCCTGCTGGCGCCAAGAGCATTGCAAAGGTGGGACCCGAAGACGTTGATGTTTCCGAATTTATTTTCTCGCTGAGTTCAGTCCCAAAGGTCTGCGGTGTGAGCTCGGAGGGCCGGATATCTGCTTGCAAGGATGTGAGCTGGGCAGAGGCTGTGAATGCATTGCCCAACCACTCGGGATGAACGCTTGTTCGTGTCCTGGATGAGCAAAGGCAGAAGTGGAGACAGCTACTAGCATCAAGCTGCCAGACGGTCGCTTGCTCTTCGCTTTTCAAAAAGAAGGCTGCTCGCCTGTCGTGGCCATCAGGTGTTGTCATTTCAGTTTTGTAGCTCCGTGCGGCTGAGGGACTGTGCAGACTCGGTTCTTATCGGCGGAAGAAGCATCTGCCCAGGACAACCGTGACAGCTGCACGTGTTTACAGCAGAAAGCTTTCACGTTTTCGATTCCAGGACATCAACATGGCTGTCGTCTGAGTGGATACACGACTATCATGCGATGGCTGTAGAAAAGCGACAAACTTGATCTGCAAGGAGTTCTGCCAGATAAGTGGTTCCGAACCGATAAAGGCTAACGAAGCATTCATGTGCTCACGCAGTCCTGGTCAGGCTCGAATCTCGGGAGGCTTCCACAGAGTGCCTGTCGTTATGTCAACATGTTTTCTACTTTCTGCAGCAGATAGATGACGCACTCGTGAAACAGGTAGCGGTTTAGATATTTGCCAGGGTTTCAACTTTTATTCTTGAAAATGGTCAAGATGATCAATAGTGAGCAGACGACCTCTTCGCGAGTGGGCGGCATGGGTCTCCTAAGTGAAAGACTTGGACGCATGGTGGGTTTTCCGGCTGGCTTGCATTTTCTTTACTCCCACCTGTTCACATATTGCGACAGTCTATGTAGATCGAGGATGTGCCACGAAGCATGATGTCGAATTACATGTCGCAAGGATGTCCATCTACACGTAAACTTGAGAGACGGGCCCTGGATACAAACGAATCGTGCCTGCAAGGTTGATGCGATGCAAATCGGCTTGGTCCAAGAGCAACAAGAACCGGTGCTCAGGATGGGCGCACGGCTGTGCAACTCACACAGGGCAATTTTTTTTGTCTGCAAAAGCAAGAGTGTTCTAGAACCATGTTGCCGATGTTGCGTACACTAATATGGTGTCCCCGAAGGCCTCGATGCGGCGAGCTTCCAAGATGAGCTATGATGTGTTCCGTGTAGATCGGCGAAGGAAAACAGCAAAAGGCTTTGGAGAGAGAACGGTGCTCTGCCTGCAACTTTGGGGCAAGTTTTGTCGGAAGCTGGGAGGATTCATCGAGATGTCGAAGGCTCGATACGAATCATCGGGCAAGGAAGTGCCAGCGGACTGTAGAAGAGCAGCTACTTATATTCGCACTCGACAGTTCAGCATGCTGTAGATTTCGTGAACCCTTGGACAGAATTGAACTAGGTCGAGGGTGAGGATGTGTACAAGCTTGAAAGCATGAAGAAACCAGCATCAGGGGCACTTGCCTCCGACAGGCGCCGAGAGCTTGTTTGCCGGATCTGCATGCTACAGGCTTTGTTCTTGCATTGAACGCTAAGGCCTTACACAGCGGCAGCTGGAGTCAGCCATCTTGAGGCCAGTGTTTTCGTTGTTGGAGCACTGTTCGCAAACTTCAAGCGAGCCTTACTGCTTCATTGCCGCAGGCAATGCGCCGCCGGCCGAGATCGGCTTGATCGAAGGAGACATCCCCGAAAGTCTCGAGAGCGGTGCCTGGAGACTGGGATTTCACAGGATGGCGAAGGGTGTGAAGATCATCTCGGTACGTCCCTCCCGCGAGGTTCGTTTTCAAGCTAGCGAAGTAAGCCCTCTTCTTTTCTGCGCCTGCTGCCAGGGCTTCCCGCGAAAATGGTTCAGACGCGAGGGCAGGCGAATGACAATGCGAGGTTCAGCAGAATGGTGCCCCAGTGCAAAGTAGTCCGGGCTCTGACGACGTCTCAAGATGGTCCATGCTTAAATGTTCACACAGCGCCACAAAGCATTGAAGTTTGAACATCGTGACTCTGAGTCCATGCAAGACGACTTACAATCCGAGCCAGGAAGCTTAATTTTTTGCTTCATGGTTGAACTTGTACTGACTCTAACAGGTCCATGCAAGATCCATCTTCTTCAGGTACATACCACCGAAAGCAGATGGAACACGTAGCTCGCTTTGCCCGTTTACTGTTGTGAGCAGCTGAGTTGAGCTGTCGCCGTTGACAAACTCGGCCAGGAATGCTTTTCCTCCATGGTGGCAGCTATGTCGTTTATGCTCCGCAGGATGCGGTGTATCGCTCGCTGGCATCCCGATTAGCCTCTCGCTGTGGTGTGCCGACTTGAATTAGTGTGCTTATCTGTCATGTCTCATCCACAAATCAACCAAGTTCATGAGGCGGAACTGAACTCACATCTATTTGTGCATGGTCGATGTGTGCATAGCCGCCTTCTCAAGCAGGGAACCTCCACACAAACCCAAGAAGTTCCGGGAGAGTGCTCGTAGCATTGGCAGATACTGGCAGGTTTGTGCGTGCTGTCCATTGACTACCGACTCGCGCCAGAACACCTCTTTCCGGCGGCTTTCGAGGCCACGTGTGCAGTCTTGCGACGGCCCTTGCGTCGCATGTGTGCTGTGTGCGTGGAGGATGCATCTGCCGCATTGAAGTGGATACAGCAACACGGACCACCTGAAGAAGGAGGCATCATAGCAACATAGGGATCAGGAGCAGTGCTGGCAGGTCAGAGTATGGACAGGCTGGACTCATAGATTTCTGCCCGGCCAGGGATGTTAAATTTTGCTTTTTGGTTTGTGTTGTTTTCCATCTTGGTTTTGCTTTGTTGTTTGCTTTTGGGTTTAGTTGGTCTTTCTGGTTCCAGGTTTTGCGGTTTTTGCTTCGCAGTTTCTGTGTGTGTTGTAGCAGTTTTTGTTGTTGTTGTGCGTTCTGCGTGTACTCTGTGCTTTGTGGCTTTTGTAGGGCTCTGCTTGGTCTTGAGTTTCGTTGCAATTCGAAGCGGCTTGTGTTGCGGCCGCATTTCGGGTTTGACATTGTTATTGGATTCGGAGGTCTTGAAGGACTGTCATCGCTGCCGGCTGTTACGTTAAGCGTCGATTAAAGGCTTTGTGCTTCATGTGTTGGGCGTGTCCATTCATGCTGGCTCCCTCTTTGCTTGCTGCACCGCCCTGGCTGGTGATATACGACGATGACCGCAAATCTCATGCGGGGGAAGGAAGCAGTAGCATGCGGGGGAAGGAAGCAGTAGCACGACCAAGATGAAACTCAGACTGTGCCCATTTTGGTCTTATGGTGAACATGACAAAGTGACATTTTCAACAATACGGCTAGCGGCCCGCCATGAGCTTACCCGAGTGGGTTGGGCAGGTGCAAGTATCAGGTTTCCCAAGAAAGGACGCGAGTATCATGAGCTGTGGAGCATTCTCTAGAAGCGCGACAGAACTCAACAACCCACTTGGCTGCGCATTGGTACCTGATTTTTGGGGCTGGGCTGGGCAGTGGGCTGGAGGGAAGGAGAGGGAAGGAAATGCAAAGGTCAAAGCAGACTCATGGCAGGAAAAGGGAAAGCAAGTGAAGGCAAAGGCACAGCAGCAAACGAAAGCAAAGCAAACGCACAAACGCAAAATCCCAAGCCACCGACCTTGCAGGGCTCCGCCCACTGAAAAAGGCGAAATGTAACCTAGGTGGTCTAGAGTTGTGTTGGTTTTTGTTGCTTTTCCTAGTATGTTGTTAGCTGCTTTCATTTTTGCATTTCTGCTAGCTGAGCTCACCCCCGAGCGAACATCGAGATGGAACCCAACACGATCTTGATTTTGGTCCAGTGAAAGCGACCGCTTTGATGATTATCGTGCCACTTGTGATTTGCTTACTTTACAGGGTTTCATCTTACAGCCTGCGTAAGTCCTTGCTTGGGTCTACGGACCGGAGGACACTGTTGCTGGAGTGCGTGCTTGGTCCTTCGGGGGGGCACACGGCTCTATGCTCTCTTTTCTTTCTTCTGTATCGGATCACCTATGTGAGGACCCAGTTGCCGTTCAATACGCATGTCTTTACAGATCGCTACGTTCGGACGCCGAACAGCGCTTCAAAGTCAAAAAGTCACCGCTTTGTTCGCATCGCTGTAGCCACTCAAATTTATTTGTCAGAAGGCCACGGGCCAGCATCATCAGCATTAGTTGAGATTCGCCGCATTGTTGCGTGGGTGTAAGCTTTTTCTTGTTTCCAAGCAACTGGAAAACCGCACTACGTCAAAGAGGGAAATGTGCCAAACATGCACACAAAACGCCAACATTCATGACAGACAAACTCGAGGCCGGGAACACAATAAGGCATTCAATAAGGGTGAACACATAATGAAGCAGTCATAACTCAACCAAAAGATATGCAGCCCACTTGGGCTGCTGCGGGCAACGAAGCACTGGGCTGCCATTGTGCATGCGTGGAGGGGGGTGGGGCGGGGAGGGAAGGGCGCCGCGTCCTTGGCCTCTTTCCATAACTGCTTGGCGGACATGCTCATGTATGCTGATACTTCCAGTCACGAACAGTTTGAGGAATGAGCGTCTTATGCTGATGTAAGCAGTCACATGCGAGGACAAGGAAACAAGAAACGGAATCATGCAAAGCAGACGGGGGGGAAAGGAAGGAAGGAGGACGGATGGGAGGGGGGCCGGGCAGGGGGGGGTTGTCGGGGGGTACAGCGGGAGGAAAGGGGGGGGGACATGGGGGGCTTGGTAGTTTAAGGCGTAGCGCGGACGTGTCTTGCATGGCCGCAACTTTTAGGCTGAAGCATCTAAAGATGAAGTGTCGCTGGTGTGAGAGGCATCGCTGTCCGGAACGCCGAGTGTGGACAAATAATGACAGAATGTTTTCGAATGAATTTCGTACATTCAAAATTCGTCTTGAGGACTGGACTGCTAACTGCCCTTAAGTTCCAGCTTAAAAGCTCGCTGCAGTCCATTCATGATTGCGAGCGCAGCACGGGACTCTTGACGAATTTCGCTCGAGTTTCGCGTTCAACAAGTCAGACATCAAATCGCTAAACGTAGTTCAGCATGCTCATCAGAGGTCTTCGAAGCACAAGACCCCCGCAAACAACGTGCATCTGCTTTTGCGTGCTTTTTCCTCTCATTAACAATCCCAAAATAGCCCCCACATATCACTCGACTTCTGCGTCTCTGAAACCAGAAATACCACCCCAGCTCGAAGGGCATATTGAAAAGATGCAACATGCACTTCAAATCTGCAGAGGTGACAACAAGGTCATCCTCCGGGTGGAGTTGGAGAGAGTTCATCTGGGAAAGCAGCGGCTAAGTACTACCATCCCCTTCAAGTGGTTGAGAGATGGAGGCCGCGGAGGTCATATTGAATCACACCCGTGGCGAAATGCCCCAATCTTCACTTCGTACCATAACGCTGGAAGGACGACTTGGATACTTCCAAAACCAGGTTTCAAAAACTTCGTTGGACACAACAATAAAGCACACACACGCCGTCCTCTGCCAAAACCAAAGCTGAAATGCTTGGAGTGCTGCCTCAATGTTCTCCCACTTGGTCCGGTCCAACACACTTTCACCTCCTTGCGAAGGAAGGCGCTCGTCTCAGGCATGTCCTTTTGCAAACTGGACAGCTGGACATAAACAGTCACAGCGTCAAAGGGTGCTCGTCTAGAATCTAGAAAGCAGCTGCGGGCCTGAGGATTGATGAATGCTTTCCAAATCAATCCTCGCATATGCTCGGCACCATATTTGCATCGCTGACAGGCTCCACAACGCAGTCGCCCGGCCATGGTCGGCCCTGGTGTCATCACAAGCCTTCATTATCTCCCCTCGTCCGAGGCGGGTGCTGTTCAGCTTTGGCCTTCACCTGTTCAGTCCGAGGGTCTGCCTGCTGTCATGTGACCTCTTGTGGGGGGATGGATGGAGCTTTGCCATTGTGCGTTATCCACAAAAAAAGTGGTGATTGAGTGAGTACTTGGGAAAGAAGGTGCCGCACGGGTCGCGTTACGCACCTGGTATCTGCAGAGTGACCAGCGGAGAAGCGTGTTGCCCACACTGGCATGTGGCCGGGCACAACCCAGTGCAGAAGTGACGCTGCTTGCTTGGCTTAGTACTTTGATGGGTGACTGTCGGGGGAAGATCCCTTGTCGCAATAACTTCCGCGAGGATGGCATGCTGTCTTGCCCACATGCCGGCCCGGGCTTGCCTAGTTGTGGCTCTTTGCGTCTGCAAGCAAGCGCTCGTGCTCAATCGGGTCATCTGCCGGCTTTGAAACGACGTTTTCTGGGGCTGGGGCGTTCGCCGGCGTGAACTCCAAGTGGAAGGGGCAAGGACGCTTGCGGAGCTCCCTGAGAACGCTCGCTGTGCGTTTGTATTTTTAGTCAGCAGTGTTTTCTATGTGTTGTCATGATAAGCACCGCGCCGCGCCGGATGCTCAAATGAGGAAACAACATAGGAACACTGCAGCAAGGGCCGCGGCCCCGCAAGCATAGAAAATTTTTCACCCACCCTCCACACCCGTTGGGGGCTACGCATCGTGCCTCGCACAGCACAGACCTAACTGCTCGCCACGCGTGGCGCGGACATTGCAACCTCCGCCGTGACAAAAGAGTGAGTGCGCTTTTTCTCTCTCTCTCTCATGTGCTTACATGAAACCTTCATAGAGAACCCGGGAGGGATCGGCACCTTAAGCATGGCTTCAGCATGCTTCAGCCATGTCCCACTGCCTGCAGAAAAGTCGCTTACTCATTCACTCACTCACTCACTCACGCCATTTCAGGTCGTTGCTGCAACCGTGAATGAGGGTGAAACCAACGTAATTGAAAAACGTGCAAGCTTCTGGACTGTTGTGCAACATTCTTTTGCGGAAATCTATGTCGTCTGGTACCGGTGAGCTCACCCCAAGGCTTCCGCCGCTGTGAGTGGGACAGTGATTTGATTTGCGGACGGCCGTTGTGGGCTAGCTCGTGCTGTAGAGGTCCTAAACGTGCACGGACTCAAGTGCCGGCACCGAGAAACGGTGCAGCTAGGACTCGCCTGGCGAAGGACTTTTTTTCGTTGGTCGCGGAAGAAGATGTAGGTATATTTGTTCGTGCGCGCATGTGTAGGCATGTATGCATGCATGCATGATCATGTACGCATGTAGAGCACAAACAAACAAACCTGCTTTGTGTTTTTCCCGTGGTGCACGGGTCATCAGCAGGTGGCACAAGCGCGAAGAAGCTTGCCAAAGATGTTTTTGCCAGTCCCTTGGTTTTTCAGAAGTCACGCTTCGAAGGAAAATCAGACCAGGGTACTTTTGGACATAGGTTGGGTGTGGTGGTTGTCAAATGCTTTTGAAATGGCAGCGAACTTCTGTATGTTGGACGGATTCGGCACAGGTTTGTGGAGACAGTGCTGGGGGAGGTTTGGCATTGGCAGTGCCGGACTCGGGCAATTACTCAATGAGTCAGAGTACGGGTCAGCATCTGTTTTGATATTTTCTTCACACTGGCATTAGGCTTGCCTCTCTCAGCCTGCAGCCGTTCGCAGAAACATTCGAGGAGTCATCGGGTGCGACGCTCACGGATCTCGACGTTGCGCGTTGGTTATCAGCTCATGCTGACAGGTTGTCTGCATGGGCTGATTTGACTGCATCAACACCCAGCTACGAATCTCGCCAGTGGTGCGCCGACACACTTTCAGGTGGATTGTGAAAGTCATGGAATCCTACAGAACGCATCTCGTTCCGTGAGGTGATGCCGTCAATGCCGGTGTTGATCGTATCAGTGGGAAAGAGGAAGCGGAGGGATACCTGGGACGTTCGCCCGACTGAGTTGTGCTTCAAGAAGTGGCACAGTGGCTGCCAAAGCTGCATCTTAGTCTTTGACTTCATAACAGGTGGCGGTGTGGAGCGCCACGGCGTGGAACCCAGAAATGGGAGTATGCGAGGACAAGGAAGCCACAGCCCGTGCATAGGTCGCGACTGGCGTGCGAGTCCATTCTTTGCATCGCCCAAGCGCTTGCGCTCCTTACCATCAGTCTTGCTGCAGGCATTTGCATCTTACAAATCAGCTGATGTTGCACGAAATCGGTCTTGCGAATCGGCACAGGTGTAAGTGCAGCGAGAGTCAGTTTGTGCATATGTATTTGTGTGGCTGGTGACAGTCTCTCAGCACAGTGTGCTCCACTTTGGCAGCAGCCCGCAAGTCAAATCCAGAGCACATCGAAAGCATACCGTAGACTTTCTGGTTTGCTGCCAATAGCATGTTACAGATCGACGGGTGCAAGACGGGAATGCTGGGTCATCTGAGTTGATTTTTTTCGAAAACGGGGTGAGGGAGTGCGGATTCAGTGCACAGCATTGGGGATTTGTGTCAGATGCCGGCAGGTGGGGGACTTCGAGCTGATTTTGGATGAATCTGCTTGATGCCCGGCTGGCTGCACCGACTCTGTGAGCGCCGGCGTAGGTCGCTTGCAATGTAGCTTAGCATATGAGGTCCTTCTTCAGCAGCGCCTACGAAAGCTCGGTGACTGGCTCTGTTGCACGGTAACGTTTTCTTCTGCTAAGCCTGCCGTGGGTGCTGCAAGAGATTAGAGCTAACTCAAAGCTTCCGGGATCGGATCAACAAGTTCGTGTCGTGCGGTTCACGCCTCCATGTCCATGTAAGGTCACCCAGACGCAGAGGTCACGGTTTATCCCCGAATGTGCGCCGCATTGTATGTAAAGGTTTCGATGTGTGATTCATTACTTTGCTGTGTTGCGGAATCCCCTTTGTCTGAGGTGGCACTGCTGGCATCAATACGAAGAGGGAAGTGGTCGGACTCCCAAAGCCAGTTAGCAGTGATCCAAGCACGGCGATGATGCTCGCTCGAGAGCGATGTTGCGCGGCAATGTACGGGAGAGTGACGCAAGATAATCGGAAAGAGGTTCATATTTGCCGGAAAGCTATCTGGAAGATACATGGCGAAAGGTCAGACAAGTAACAGAAGACAGACGGATAGATAAGTAGATTGGGCTGATTGCGACATCACCTGATAGAATCGCACTAAACTTCGCGGGCAGTCTTTAAAGTCTTCACGGATGTATGAAAGTGATGGGCCATCTAGTTTGGTTAGTATGTTGCATCGAACATCATGCCAGCCAGACACTTCGTAGGGTTTGACTGTACATGATGTCGCATCACCCAAGGCCACATGTGCTGGCGATGTGTAACGAAGAGATGACTCGTGGCGAGGTTTGGAACAGCCGTTGCTCCAAGCTCGCAAAGCCCTTCGCGACCTCGCAAGCTGGGCCTGAAACTTGTGCCTGCAGCGCGAAGTACTTTGATCAACTTCATCTTGCTTTCAGGTCAGTGCTCGCAAATCTTGACATTGTCCAGCAATGAGGTAAGTCACGGACAGCAGTGCCGCCGAAAAGCTCTTTTGTGTTGAGCTGCTGCACTCCATATCGGGAAGATATCATTTGCTTAGCTTTGGTTCCTCTGTGTCCGCAGCCTTAGAACCTATGATTTCTATGTCAGAGGTTCGCCAACGAAACACAGACTGCCAGCAGACTTGATACGGTAAATTGATTTGAGACTCTGTAGGCTTTTGCTCATGCGACATGGGCCGCTGCCGCCAGTGCTGTTGCTGCCTGTGCTGCCCATGCTGTTTTGTACTCGGCACTTTGCCAGCCATCCTTTTGCCAGCAGCTTAAACTGTGGGCCTGTATGTTATCGGCATGGGCAGCAAATCTCATGAAGATGCATCAGCAACTGTGTTCTCCCAGTGTGCTGGCCAAGATTCCTGTGCTGGGCAAACAAGCATTGCAAGAACTGAGTAAGTAGAATCTCCGAGTGTTCTCCGGTTCGGTCTTCCCGTCCAGTTGCTCTGCCCCTGCAACACTCCCCTGTTTTCCCTGAAATTTGCACATTGCTATCGTCAGCTCCTACCCGATGTCAAGTCTGCACAAGCTTTACTCGAAGCCTGTACTCTTGTCTGCGAGTGGGGCTTGTCAGCGTGTTTCGAGTAATTGGAAGGTGAGAGAAAGAATCACCTTTGTACTGTCGGACGCAGCGAGGCAGCAGTCTCGCAGTCTCTCGCAGTCCCGCCCCGCCCCCGAAGGGTGGGGCGTGGGGCATGAAATTTTGCTGCGGGCACCTGTGCACACCATACACAGCGAGAATATGTATGTATGTATGTATGTATGTATGTATGGCGTGGCTGCACCCTGCCCCGAAGGTGGGATAGCAGCCGGTTAGGCATTCAAAGGTCACGCAGGCGGCCAGTCGAGTCCCCAAGCTTTGCCCAGGAGAGCCTCCTCAGCTACAGGCAGAAACCCTTTGTAGCAGCGCTGCAATCCCTCCGTGAAGCGGTGCGGCCGGCTTGGCCACAGCAATCGTGGACAAAAGGGACGACGGTCGACAGTCCTCCGGCAATCACAGAAAGAAACACAGCTCAAATCAACAAAGTTGCACACGCTGGGCCTAAGGAAGCCACAGCCACTTACTTGGACTTGCTGAGAAGAGTGTACCCTCTGTCGTTCATCCAGTTTGGTAGGAAGGAAGAAGGGCGCATATTTGGCAATCGGGGCAAGTATGATGTTCGGACATTTACGGCCTTTCAGCATCAATCGCTCTCCAGTCTGAATCAGGAAAACACTTGTGCCACAGGCTGTGCACACACGTCACCAGAGGCAGACACCATTGAACCGGACAAACGGCCTGTTGCAATGTGTTGCAACTTTTGTTGGACTTACTTGGCTGATCGGCCGCAACTTTCATCAGAGCATGAGTGGAACGTCGCAACAAGCCTGACACCACAAATTGTGAAATCAGGCATGCCTTTGAGTCTTTCCGCGTTTTCAGTATGCATGGCGTCAGAAAGGCTCACGGATTGAAATTTAGGCATCGAGATGATTCGGTTACTTTGCATGGGTGGCATGCTGTCTGACTTGCTAGATAATTGCCTCAGAGCTCCTTCTATTTGTTTGTCAACCGTCTCGCGGCTCAGGCTTGGCGCCGTGCTGGCGCTCTTCTTGGCGCTGGCATTTGCAGACCGGCAGATGAACTTGAGCGAAGTCGAGGAGCTTTGCGGCTCGGATCGATGCTGTTTTCTCATGCGGCCGCATGCGGCCTTTTGGGAGCCGAGGTGAAGCGGCCGCATATTTTATGGATACGGAGTCGCTTGGCGGAAAAAAAGAAGCCGGCTACTCTCACACCCGCTCTGGCTGTGACCGTAAGGCTGGCCCATACCGTGGCTTCGCAGAGAAATCTCGATGCATGGAACGAGGTGCAGGAGAGAGATAGTGCAGGGCATCGCACGAGGGCACGAAGGGCAAACTTCCAGACTAGAGGTCTGCCGAGAAGTCTTTGACAACTTGAGCTTCGAGGCCTTCAAGGGCTTGTCCTTTCATCTTGCCTTGTATCGTAGCAGTCTGTGGATTCTGTGACTTTCTTGTGTATAGGCGCAGCAGCTGCTCCGTGAGATGAGGTCTTCCGGCCGTCATCGGAAGGACCGTCATGCGCATGCTGTGGCGGCCAGCGAGCGACTACTATGGTGCGCATCCTGCACCGAAGCAGCGCAGTGCGGGCAGGAGCTTGCAGATTGGGAGATCGACGCGGCTTGGAAACAGTGAGTCAGTGAGGTCCCGAGACGGTAACCGCCTTGGCCTTGTTCACGGTGCCAAGGGACGAAGCGGCCGATGGAAGAACCGGGTCATCGCAAGTGTTACGAACGGCACACTCAAAGAGAAGGCAGAACTGCCGGAGTTTGCAGCCTGGCACAACTATCCTGTCAGGTATGCGTTGCTGTTCTGGATGTTAGAATGTCTACACTGAGGTTCCATTGCATGAGATTCCAGTGGCTTTCAAAGAAGCGAGGGTATTGAGATTCAATGGCCGTGAACTTCTTCCAGACAGCATGTTCAATGCAACACTGGCTGACATAGCGCGACTCTTGGGAGAATTAAGGACATGAAGGTTCGTGTCGCATCTTTCTTGGTTCTAGCTATGGGAGTAAAATGGGCTTACTCGCAGCACTTGGGCTCGAGATCTGGGACCGCAACCTGTCGCAAGGACTTCATCCGGACTCGGCCGATAGCACCTTCATGTTCGGAAGCTTGGATTGAGCTCCTGTAAGAAATTGATGCGATGGTCCAAGTGCTTGCCCCGATGCGCCTTGAGGTTCCTTTGATTTGGGGGGCTCTGTCTGTCGCATATTGTTGCTGCTTCCCGTGAGCCGATTCTACCCACGAATTGGTCACAAGGCAATTTTCCCTGTGCAGGGCTTACCATTCCGCACTGCCTGGAAGTTGGGAGGGGGGGTTTTAAATCATGTTGCGCGAGCCTTCAATCGGAGCTTTGTGACTGCAAGGTGATGAGGTCCATTATGGTGACGCTGTCGCCGCTCGGGCATCAAACCGTGCTCAAAGCTTTTCTTGCTCCAAGTCTCGGGAGCAAGTGCCGAGGAGCTTCTGCAAGCTGCAGACAATGACATACTCCGTCGAACACCCTGAGAGGTTGCTGGCCATAGGACCATGCGGTTGCGTTGTGCTTTTCAGACCACTTGCACGAGGAATGCTTCTACTTTGTGAGTTGATCTTTCACTCCTGTTGCTACGTCTCTACATGATCGATATTTGCAACCCTCTGCGAGGGAGGTATCATGTGGTTTTAATGGGATTTCTGGCGGTTTCTGGTGCGGTTGTGCAACGTGATCTGTGATCGTGCAAAGCAATCGCACCGAGAACGCATCAATTCCTTCCTCGTTTGATGCTTACTTGTTTCATCACATGTTCGGATATACTGTTGAGCTTGAGCTTGAACTACTCCCAGACGACCCCCAACTTCGGCGACTGTCAGCAACACCCGGTTTCACCTGCACCTGGGCTGGCAGGACCAGGTAATGTGAATTTGCGACGTATCCCCAAGTTCGATGGAGGCAGCCGGGACTGCTTCCCAACATCGTGCCAGCTTGAGCCCGATTCGAAGCTGTTGGTAAATCCCGCCATATGCCATCATGTGTGACGCAGGTCTCAATGTTTCGGATCGAGTGGGGCTGGGAAGCCAATCAACGAAACTTGCTTAACAGTTGAGATTGACGTTGGGAGGGTTTTGCACGATGTACATGTTGATTGGATCATGGCTTTGCACAGGACTGAGTGTTTTGAAGGTAGAGTACTTTCGACTCTGTCGATTTGATAAATGCAGGAGAGGTCTCAGTCTGCTGTGGTATGGCGTCAATCCAAGCAAATGGTGGCATGCTCTCCACACAGACGTGCAGGCAAAGGTATCTCAGGAAGTTCTCAAGTTCATAGATATGCAGAAACCTTCGACTTCGTCTTTGCAGGACAACGTTTTGATCGAGCTCGTCTCGGCAACAAACGTGTATGTTTTCCCGCGCGAACTCTTCTGGAACACACCCTCAGATGTCAATATCACGGGGGAGTATCATAAGATCAGGCAGGTCTCAGATTGCTTTTGGAATGTGCGTCAAGGTGCAGTCTTGTGGCCAACTTGTAGTCTTTCAGTGCCCTGGAAAGGCTAGAGCCGGGACAGGGCCTTGCCATCCCGAGCAACTTCCTGCACACGGTGGAACATTTGTCGGAGTGCTTCGCTTCTGCATGGCAGCTATAGGTTTGTCTGCATGTCCACAGTCCGCAGGACAGCCGCTTGGCTGTCAATTACTTCTTCGAGCCCGAATTTGGTGAAATGCAATGGCCAAATGCCCGATTCTCAGCTTCGTCTGCCGAGCTGATCAGTCCAACGCCTCCCACTGCTGCCAGGGCAAAGGCAATTACTATACTGAAATGGCCGAAGCAAACAAATCGCTGCCCGGTTTTAGATGCCAGTTGTCTTTGCACAGCATGTATTTCTTCGTCAACAGCCAAGGCATCTGGCCATGCGATCCTTATGGTTTGGTTCCGTTGGGCAGCTTTGGGACAGGTGCAGGTTTGCTTGTGAGATATCAGCCGCGTTGTGTGGACAAGTCTGGGCAGGTTCAATATTGGTATGTACATGCTCTTTGGCAGCTTCGAACCAGCGAGAGCAAGCCGTTCCTGTAAAGTAGCTGATGTGGGTGCTGCAGCGCTATCTGAGGCACAGCTGGAAGATGGAGGTGCTTTAAAGATGCAGCCAGATCTTTGCTTCATAGCATGATGAGACTGCTTGCCTCGCCCGCAGACAAAGAGGACAAAGTGTCCGTGTGTTGAAAATGAGATGTTCCAAAGAAAGGAGGTCTGCACTGTCTAAACATGTTTTGCTTGAAGGTTTCGAGACAGAAGCTGCTAGCAATCCAATGCAACGTCGGTGTTTTTGGTGCAGAAGAGCCAACTGGCTAGGTGGATGGTGGTCTCTTCTTCTCTTCTATTCTATTACAGCCCCAACAGAAAATCTCTCTAGGTCTGTGGTTGGCCCGTGCCTGTGCTTTCACATGTGGTACCTGGTATCTGCCCGTGACTATGAACCGTCGTGAATGCTCTGCTCCACAGCATGTATTTCACTCGCGGGCACGTCTCCCGGCAACCTCTGGCCATGCAGTCTCAACAACAGCTCAGCGACTTCTGGAAGGTGCCATGTCCCACAGGGTCCTGGCTGCAACCATCGCACCTGGAATCCCCTCCGAAGCGAGCCCAAGCAGAATTTGCAATTATCCGAACCTGTCCCGATATTCTCTCGTACGGGGAAATGCTTGGACCTCGCTGGTGAAATCGCCGGAGGCTGTACATCATCGTACAGCTCTCAGTGCTTTCCACCTCCGGCAGACTGGACTCTCTCTTCCTCAGCCGCACTGCTACAGCCATCTACAACCATCAGCCCGGCATTTCTTCCTATCTGCATCTGATGGCAAAAAACACTGTATTCAAATCTACAGGCGGGGAGTGCGGCACTGTGGGCGCATGCCCAGAGCTTGCTGGAGTATCAGACCATACCGGACCCTTTCTTTTGCGCAGACGAAATTCATAGAAACCCTCTGTACCGCTTGTAAATAAGGATTGCCAATCCGTAGTTGCGCAAAAGACCGACACGGAACCGACCCCTGCAGAACAGCGGGACCAGAGAAAGCCGTGGCAGGAGGTGGCATTCAGCACACGCGGCGGGACCTGGTGCAGCAGGGGCCGCGGGCTTACCGAGCACCGCCAGCTCTGCGTGCAGCTGTGGCCCCTCGTTGGGCGCCGCGGTGGTTTGGTGTCGAACAAGTGGCGATGCCCAGAGTGGGTTTGCATGTGCAGGAGGCACGTGCCGGCCATAAACAAACCATTGGGTTGAAGCTGGGGAGTTCCCTTCCCATTTCGTGTTTAAAATGAGAGTACCTGGGAGTTGAAACAGCATGTCTTCACTCTATGGTGACCTGGGCCCCTCATTTTAGACAGGCCCAATCGTGATCCGAGATGGCTACCACTGCACGCGTTAGATGTATGTGCAGCTAGGGCTTCAGCATGGGAGCTGCAGCTCCGAACTAAGGAGACCAAGGGCACACCACCCAAGCCGCGACACACCAGAACACCCACAGCCACGCAGAAGCAAGCTTACAACCACCACATCAAGCAACACATGGACACCACCACCCCATCCACAAACTACTCACAGCCTCCACCACAGCTACCACTCCCATCCCAGCCACACGAACACTGGCAGTTTTTCCCAAGTACCCCTGGATCACCCAAGCAACGTGGCAACTCACCCAGCAGCGCTCCGCAGCACGCCTCTCACGGAGATTCGATCTCGATCAACCAAGCCTTACTTACTCACAGCCACCATCCCTGATGACTGGCACCAAGCAATAGTGGTCGAAATCTACAAACCTTTTTGCCAAGATCATCCACACCAGACTCCAAGCAGCCCTAAACGACAGGCTCAGGGAAACCCAATACGGGTTCAGAGCAGCACGCTCAACCTCACAACCCATTCACATTATCCGCCACCTCATAGAGCGAGCGGAGGCAACAGGCCAATTTACTATACACCATCCTACTCGACTGGGACAAAGCATTTGACAAAATACAAGCCGACGCACCCATTACAGCGCTGACGCGCTACGGCGTCCCACAGCACCTAACATCCCTTATCAACATCCACACCTCACCACAGTTCACAGTGGCAGCAGCAGGGAAGCAAAGCACCAGCGAGGAAGCCGGCTCTGGCATACGCCAAGGCTGCCCAGTATCACCCTCTTTTTCATTGTCCATGAGTCCATGATATGGTGATGCATGACGTGGATCAAGAACTCACAGCCAACGGTGAGTTCCTTCCCTGGCTATACAGCCAAAACCAGCCGTTCTATCACTTAGCGTACGCAGACGACACAGCACTCATAGCAGGCACAGCACAAAGAGCAGAGCAGCTGCTCCACATCCTGCAGCGGGTGGCGGCTCACTTCAACCTCCACTTAAAAACTTAAATCTTAAAAAGTGCGTGCATACGCTCCCCCACCTCACACAACGCCATCCAATTCACAAATGGCAGCCCCGTCACAATCGAGCAGCACGCCAAGTACCCTGGTGTGATCCTCAGCAGCGACGGCTCCTCTCACAGAGACGCCATCACACGCGTAGCCAAAGCATGCAAGCATTTTAACTCACTTCACCAGTTCTGGCGCAACACCGATGTCATAGTGAAGTGGAAGTTACGCATTTACAACGCAGTTTTTATTCCGCTCGTGACATATATACGGGCTTGAATCAGCAGCGCTCACAAAGGGAGACTTCGACAGACTCGAAGCTTTCCGCTTACAGAGCCTGCGCAAAATCCTTCATTTCAAAAGCACTTACTACAAAGAGGTGCTCAACCCCACAGCATTACCTATACCAACCAAGATGTGAGAGCACTTACCTCACAGCCACCCCTTACACACCACATCCACCAAGCACAGCTGAAGCTTTTCGGCCACATTCTTCGATCCCATCCGAACAGTATAGGACGCAACTGCTGTTTTACTGGGTCTTTTTTCAGTACAGAGTACAGAGGTGGTACGGTAGGTGCAGGCCTAAGGACACGCAGACGTCGAGTCCACTGGACCGAACAATGCATTAAGCTTCTTTGGCACTGGCTCTTAAAATCCACGAGATCCCCTGCCACTCACAGCCCTACCTTCCCATACTTTTATCTGCAAGTTCACAGAATAGCTGTAGACTCCTGGAAGCACGCTCCTACACAGTCTTCTCGCAGCCTTGAGTCTTACTGCGGAGTCGTTGCGGAGAGAGTTGCATACGGCCGCCCTCTTCAAGGGGCTTGTGCGTCTTTGAAGCGCGGGACAGACATTCCATGGAATGACTTCAGATCCAGTGCAGCTTGGAAAGAGCACCTCAAGAGCCCGCCACACGATATTTTTCCCAGTTCAGGCACAAATTCTTTACAATCCTTGAGGTGAATCCACTTGCATTGTCTTGGGATACTTTTCATACGTGGGATCTTGGCATAATTCGCCACACCCAGGACATCCCAACCTCTGATTAACCATCCGGGTCACCTCGTGCGCCGCATCCCCAGGTATCACGTGTCTTGTTCCGCTTAAACTTGAAGCTTTGCGGGGTCGTTTCGGTAGGCTCGAACACGAACCTGGTACCTCCTCATTGTAGGCGGGGTAACTGCGTGGAACACTTCCGTGGCTAACTCGGGGTGATTCGGGGTGCCTTATTTCAGACAACATTGAACACCAAAATGCTTATCGGGTCGCGGCCTGTTAGTGAGTACCACACACTGGCATATGCACATGGCGCAACCAGCGTCAACCAGCGTCGAGCGGCTGGTTCTCTAGAACCACATCCTACACTCCAGGCATTTAGATGGGACGCCACGGTGCTTACAAAACCCAAAATCCAGCAAAGAAAAACAAACAAACCAAACACATGCGACAATTTGTGTGTGTTGATATTGCTTTGCGTTATTCTGGCATTTTCGTTACTTTGCGATATTTTCAGTATCGTCACACGGGGCAAATGGGATGGGCGATTAGGAGACTGAGGTGTCTTCGCAAATTCACATTGCAACACTGAAATTGCGTTTCTACGCTCCGTGCCCGGCGTGAGCCATCGTAGCCGGCGGTGCTCCGGTACCGAGCGGGATTGTAAATGCATACATTTTCAATTCCACTGCCGCCTGCATTGCCACGATCACCAATACGTACGCCTCCAATGCCGCGCCTGAAACGGAGCTGCACACCTGAACTGCCTTCCGTGCAACGTCGAGACCATTGCTTTGAACCCGCGGAACCATACAGCAACCGCAGCCGTGGACACTCTTTCGTCAGGCCGCCGGATGACTAGTGTTGCGCACTCTGTCAACTCGGAGTGATCCCCAGTTGCGCTTCCTTACCATCCAATGTGCCATGATGTGCCATGGAAGTGGCCGTGTAGCTGTGGCTGGCTTCGACACCAAACACGACGAGCCTGCAGAGCGGGCTGCGTTGCTCACGTAGGTACCGTAGCACTTTCTCCGCGTTGCTTTCTGGATTACCGTGCCAGGCCGGGCTTCAGCACCCTGACGCTCGGGGGACGGTGGCTACGAGCGTTGCGTCAACGGCGGGCTGCGAACCGTGCCACAGCGGCAAAGCATGGCACACGATCTCGCATGGGGACGCCCAGAGCGACAAACCCATGCTGAGCCGGGGGCAGGTTGCCACACCAAGTGTCCGGGCTCAGGACGTATATTCCGGGTAGGTTGCTTCAACTCC
Source organism: Symbiodinium sp. CCMP2592 (assembly GCA_905221615.1). Taxonomy (NCBI): domain Eukaryota; class Dinophyceae; order Suessiales; family Symbiodiniaceae; genus Symbiodinium; species Symbiodinium sp. CCMP2592. The sequence goes on along the minus strand of CAJNDT010000256.1, from coordinate 144,301 downwards.
GGCGCGTCGCTCCGACCTCGCGGAGCAATTTCATTCGGTTGAGCAGCGGCGGTACGGTGACCGTTTGCGCGAAGCGCTTCAGCAGGCAGACCAGCACAGCACATGTGCTTACCCCGACAGCCTAAGCTGCGTTTTCGCTGTCGGAGTCTGACTGGGAACTGCAAGAATCCGGGTCGGGATTCGAGGCAGCGGCAGTCCACAAATGCTTGGAGGTCCAAGTACAGCAATTTTGATTACTTGATGGAGTGTCACCATGAAATCTTAGTGTGCGGTTCCCGGCGTGAAACAACACCAATTGCGCACGACGTCCGAATGCACTGTGGCGACGGTTGATACGAAGCCAAGCTTCCCAAGTAGTTGTTCTTTCAATGCGCACGTGCGTTAATTTTTCACGTGCCACATGCACCGTGTCAGTAGCATCTGGTGGGGGCTCAGGCACTGCTACCGTTGTACCATACTGTACCAGTCGCACGCTCCTTTGCAACATGTGGCAAGGATGCAGGACGGCATGTCGTTTGTGGCAGTACGTGGAGCTGTTCTGAGAGTTCGGTGAGTGTTCGGTGAGTAAAGTGCTTCACAGGCTATGTCTGCGCACTTTGTCTTGCTTACACTGGAAACTGTTTCTTGAGAGCAGGTTGGGAGATGTGACTCCTGCCAAAGTGCAACATATCTCCTTTCCAATGTCCGTGTTATCGTTATTCCATGTTATTCTCACCAGATGGTAAATGGAGATGGCATAGAGCCACTCATAGTACCAGGGGCCGCGGGGCCGCTCTGAGTGATGGTAGACGGTGGTCAAATTGCCTCGGCGATTCATCGCTGCATTCGATCCTCACGCTTCCTTCGGCATCACATTTGAGTGCATCCGCCTCTCTCAGCCGACGGAGTTTACGGACCTTCGGCACAAGCTTTGTACAGAATCACAGCAGAGTGTCGCCGACGGTGTCACACCGTGCAAGCGAGTCGACGTGGACAACTTACGCGACGACAACGGAACAAGTTTACGCGTAACAAAACCGGGCTCCATTGCAAACGATGTCCCCAGTTCAGCTCAGAATCATGAACGTTGAACTTTTGCCACCATGTCCCCGACAAAAAATTGCCGAAGATTTTGGGATCGCTTCTGGGGCGGGTGGTTCCGCCTGGTGAGCACCAACCCCCGCAAAAGCAATGCCCCACAGGAGCCAGACCACCAGCCGGTCACGTTGCATTGGCAACAGCACGCAAATCGCACGAACCTTACGCCACACCCTCCTACGCACATGCCCGCCCCCCACAGCATGACTGCCGCTATCCACCGCTCCTCGCCCGCGAAAGGTTTGTGCAGCCGTGCCAACATAGCGTAATCACCAAACACACATCTGCGCATCCCGTCCTTAAACGGGAGCTGTGCATAACGTCCCAGAAGTTGCAGCTGTTGTCGTTGCTGCAGGAAAGAGGATAATTTGGCACAGCTCGCATGTCGCAGTACATGTTCGTTCGTAACACGATTCACGAAAGAAAGTCGAATAAGTAGAATCTGACGGAGACAGCAAGCTTGAAAAGCATCCGGTTTGACAACGTCGGCCTCTCCAAACCATGCAGTGTGTAGAGAATACATCAGCTTGGATATGATGCACGTTGAAGGATCTGTACTTCCTTTGTTGTGTCCAACACTGTATGTTTCCACACCCGGCATAAAGCGTGGAAGTCAGCGGTTGCCAAGCCCAGCCGGCGATTAGAAGTTCGGCAGTAGATTTGGCGGAAACATGCAGCAGGCCCCCCAAATAAACCATGGATTCCCGAACGCGGATGGGGAAACCGTCCGGTCCCAGGATGTGTGGTTCAGAGTGGATAGGTAACATCTCCACTTTCCGCCAATTACAGGATAGACCGTATTGCGACCCGCATCGTTCAACATCACGCATATATGCTGCAGCGAAATCCGAAGCCAGTGCTACCAGCAACGTGTCGGCGGCATGCACCAAGGCGTTGAGGATGGCTTTCGGATTATGGTTGGATCGTGTTCCCGATGGCATACGAGGCGTCTGCGGGGGCAGGCGGCACGGTGGTCTCCATACGCGTCAACAATTGCCCCGCAGCCGTGGCCATGTTCGCTGCATCTGCCTGGGGTGACGGGCAGAGAACCTGCAGCCGCTCGGTGCCAGCCTCGCACGGGGTGGCGCAATCAGCGAGGCCGAATGCCTCGCGGTGCTAACACAATGTTTGATCACGAGGTTTCCATGCAAGTGACCGTTTACAATGTTTGCGACCGCCCACGACATGAGTTGACTGCGGGGAATTTTGGCCCCGTTACATGCAGTACGAGATGTATATTCCATGAAGTCTTTGGCGTTAGCTTCTGTGCACCAGAACATCAGGCGAAGACGAACGGAAGTTTGAAAAAGACGATTCATGCAAATCGCTTTGTGGCAATGTTCGAGGACGAATGCAGTGTCTCAAGTCCAGGAGTTTGCCCGCAGATTGATACTAGTAGTTACTAGAGGAACACGACAGAGACGCTTCATGCCGCGCCTCAGCGATGCTGACCTTCCTCATCCTTCAAGCCAGTGAAACCATGGATCACCGAACACACATTCCGTTTTTCGGAAGCCCGAGACCGTTGCAAGGGTAACAACGACCGCATCATGCAAAGCGGTTACACGCTCGACATCAAACAGTCGGTGAAGCAAGATCGCACTCTGGCTGGATCATTTGCTATCTGATGGCAATAGTGATGACATCCGAAAGCCCGTCGAAGCTCAAAATCACAACATTTGCGTGGTCGATTGCGTGATACATGGTGGACAGCGATCAACGTGCGGAAACACTGGCGGAGTATTTTGAGAAGGTTCACGGGACTACTGCTCGACCAGTTGCTTGTTCCGCTCGGCCATCATCAAACCATTACACAGATCCGGTTCAGCGGGGGAGTTCACGAACTACCGGCCCCTCAGCTTGTTGTGCTGTAGTTTGAAAATTGTGGAGAAATTTTTATTGAAACGGATTTTGCTTCACGTTGCACCGCAAATTGAAAAAAAATTGATGAAACTCAGGCGGGCCTTCGCTGGGGCGCCGAAGAACAAGTATACACTCTAGCCGAAACCCTCCGATTGCGGCGATGCAAACGAACATTCTGTGCGTTTGTGGACGTCCGTAAGGCCTTCGACGTTGCTTGGAGGAACGCGACTTTAGTTCAGCCAGCGGAAGCAGGCATTATGGTAGTCTTGGCAGACCGCCCTTCGGATTTGCAACGTGTCGTAGATGCTGTTGGGACCTAGTGAGTCCGTTGGAGATTCCTTTTGGGGATTGGGCCAAACAAGACTGCTGTCTTGGCCGTGGGCTGTAGGACGCGTAATTTCAACCTCACCCTTCATGATGTCCCCGGAAGTGGAACAAGCACGGTGAGCGTCTTTATGCGAAGGGCAACTGTAAATTTCATAAATTCCTGACTTGGGCGGAAAATCGCTAATTGCACACAGGCTTTCAGCGCAGTTTGTTCCAGTCATATGTGATCCCCTCCATGTTATACGGATGTCAGTTCCTCAGCACCAGCTCAGTAGCCTGTCTGGACAAACTGCGTCAGTGGGGCCGTCGCCTCTTGCAGGTAGGGCCAACAATAATAACATGCAGGACTGTGGCATTCATGCACCGCATGTGTGGGGAGTGTCGCCGGGTAGTAGCGGAAGCACCGTGGCTGCCTGGAGACGTATGCGCATGTGCCCGGCTTTAGATCGGCATGCTGCTGATGTGCATCGTGCTGAAGTCGCGGCTGTGCCGTCGCTTCGTCCCTTTGCTGAGTGTCATCCCAAGCTAAGTTTGTGTCCACGTGTCCATAGCTCACGTGTGTCTGCGTCTATAGTTCGTGAGTGGACATTGGCTCGGTGTGGCCATCACCCATTCCGTAACGGACGTTGTGCCTGTCACAGGTCTCAAGCCCAGCCATGTCTGTGTGGCGCCACTGTATGGAACTTTGTTCACCCTCTACGCTTCCGCCCCTTTTTTTGTACCGTGGCAAAGGGCTTGGATATACCGTTCGCACGTGTCTGGGCTAAGAGCTGTTGAGCAGTTGCCTGACGACGTGTTTCTGCATTTGCTTCTCTCGCCACAGCCTCCTTGCAACACTGTAGGCCTACTGTCAGCCCACATGCACTTTGTGGTTGGTGTGCGTGTCGAGCCCAACGCTCATTGTTGGAAGGCTTGAATCTGTGAGCTGATGTGGCATATCTGCCCGTGCTCAATCTCTGTACATATCTTTCGTTTCATTTTGTAGCTACTGACCGCAAGACGGTTGTTTCAGGACTCATGCTGCTGCTGTGATATACAATTTCTTGGGTCATGTTTTCTTGATGTGCACCAACAATCCCGAACTGTCATCCGCCGTCGCAAATGGAAATAACAACCTCCATGATGTGCACGCAGGAGCGCTCCAGGGCCATCGCAGGACCTGTGGGACTGACCGAATCGAGGCCTTCTTTGCGTGACCAGGAATCTTCCAAAAGTCTGCATCCGAACTCCCCCTCGGCGAACGGAAGCCGAACTGAGTTGAGGATAACCACGATTCAGGTCCGACATCTTCCAAAGCAGTGCTGGGGCAGATGGGCCTGTAATTTTAGTACGAAAAGAGTCGCCCTTGAGGACAATAGCACGGATTGTGGCTTCGTGCCAAGCTCCAGGAACATGTCCGGTAGTCCACACACAATCGCAAAGTTCAACAAAATATTTGCAAACGGTAGCATGTTCTGAACAAACTGTTTTCCAGAATTCCGCGCGTGTTTGCCAGCACGAGCGATTTCATGTTTTTGGGAGGACCATTTTGCAAACATCCGCGTGCGGTCCCTGTGCCGCAGACTACCGGGCACAATTGGACCGAGGGCAACACCCCACCACCTGCCCTAGCCGAAGCTTACGACACGCGGGAGGCGAGTGGCGGCACTTCTGACGAGTCTGCGAGGACGTCACTCAGGAGAGGCGGCAAGGTTGGCTGTGTTGGAGATAGGAATAGAAGAAAAACCACCCTCATCACTTGGAACGTGAACATGCAGTAGTACGTGGTAGTAGGACCGGGACCCGCTCCGGGCAGTCGGAAAAATGTGCGGCAAAAAACAACAAAAAAAACACGCAAGATTTCATATGTTAGCCCATCCGGGCCAGGTGCACGATTAAGCAGGCAGCTTTTGCAGAACTTGCAACAATTGAAGCTCAGAAAACGCAAAATCGAATTGCCCGGTGCCGCGGGACATAGCCAGAGTTGCCCATTGTCGCCGCTTTTATTCTCGATGGTGATGACGGTGCTGATCGCACATTGGTCTGCTCGCCCGCAGAGCTAAGCCCCGTGACCATGCCTGGGTGTGCGTTGCTCTCGAGAGGCGTGTCCGGAAACGACCGGGGTCACGGTCAGAGAGCAACTACGACAAGCATGCTGGTTCGTTAACCACTACGAACAAGCCAAGAACAACCAAACGAAGCTGTCGGACCCGAGCGCCAGGTCGTCCCGCAACAATGGCTCGTGCGCACATCGGCCCCCAATGTCGATCCGGCCGACCGCCGCTGCCTCGACGTTGCTTTGTGCTGCGATGTCATGATATGTCATGCATGAGCGCCCCCAGCCTTCTGCCGCATCGCGCGACGGTGCCGTGCATGATCGCTGTCGCTGAGAGGCGCAAGCGCGCAGCGTATTGTCGTGACTGGGGCCCCGCGCCTGTGCATCCTTGCGTGCGAGGTTGGTGGGCGCCAGCGCCGAATCGCGCCGCCTCGTCGCCCAACTCGTGCGCTGCGCCGACGGTGGTGTGTGCTAAGCGCGGTGTCCAGAGCACCCTTGCTGCAACCCCCCTCGGCACGCCATACCTCAATGGACCCTTGCCTGGTTCCCAGCTCCCCGCGCTCGGGGACGTACTGCACGACACAGTCCTTCCCTCCCCGACCCGCCTGGGTCCGTAGCTTGCAGCTGCACGGGGACCCGGATTTTTTGGGCAGTCGTAAAAGGTGCGCGGAAAAAAATCAAGTATATTGCGGCGCATCTGCTGCGCGATTCAGAAGCCGTTTCCACACACTCACTGTCCACGTCTTCGTCTTGATGGGAAAGAATCAACAAGAAACCATTTTCCGCAACACGATATTCGGAACTCGGCCGATGAGTCTCTCGTATTCTCCAAACAGAATCCCTGATTGACATGGTGCGTTGTCCCGTTTGGGGGTGAATTTGCATCCAGACTGCCGATGTGTCGTAACAATGGATTGCGATAGCTCACTGAGTTGTCCAAACTTTTTACTTTGCTGACTCAGCCCAATCATCAGCCCAATTGAAAACTGGGCAGATGCGCTGCCTGTGATCCAATGTGATCCATGTTCGCGCGCCCGACTTCGCACACACATGCGTCGCAGCACTGGAAAGCCGCGGTGGAGAAGCTGCAGAATCCCTGATTGACATGGTGCGTTGTCCCGTTTGGGGGTGAATTTGCATCCAGACTGCCGATGTGTCGTAACAATGGATTGCGATAGCTCACTGAGTTGTCCAAACTTTTTACTTTGCTGACTCAGCCCAATCATCAGCCCAATTGAAAACTGGGCAGATGCGCTGCCTGTGATCCAATGTGATCCATGTTCGCGCGCCCGACTTCGCACACACATGCGTCGCAGCACTGGAAAGCCGCGGTGGAGAAGCTGCATGCCTTCGCGAAGCGGCGGCGGCGCGGGTTCTTTTGCAGCAGGAAGGATGGCGCGATTGCCCTGCAGCTCGCTCCCCGAAGGAGCGCACCCAACCCCGACAAGAGACGCAGGCCCCTGGGACTGGCCACATGGCTGGCAGATGCCCGCTTCGCGCAAACGCAACACTGACTTTCGCGAGTGCGTGCTTCTGCCGGACATGTCGCCCAGTTCTCAGGCGCTTCTACGGTCCCAAGCCGGGGCCGAGGCGGGCGCTTGGCTCGCTGCGGTCCCAACAGAGCCGGCCACCACGCTACCACCTGCCGCGATGCAAATCGCATTGGACGCCGGTTGCGGCAGCCGCTGCCCCTGCGAGGGAGCACCTGCGGCCCGAACCCTGGGTGCGGCGCAGCAGTCGATGCCTTAGGCGACCATGCGCTTGCCTGCCCTCGCACAAGCCTGCTGGCTATAAACGAGCCAAGCTCGTGGAGAGAGCGTGGGTTCGTGTCGCGAGAGAGGCGCTGGGGGCCGAAGGGCAGGTCCACAGCAATGGCTGGCCCACACCACGGCGCCTGGCGTGCCAGCCAGCAGACCGGCGCTGCCTCGACAATGGTTGTGCACGGCGCGACGGGCAGCGGGCCCGCGTGCAGCGGAGTCAGCCGGCTGGGCGAAGCGCTGGTGGGGCTTGTTGTCCGTGGCGGTGCAGCAGGCCGTCGCTAGCACGGCATTGGGCGTTTGGGAGCCCCAGAAGCCTGTGAAGGCCTGCTCCACCACGAAGCACCCGCCGGCTAGAGTCGCCTGCCGTTGCGGCCCTGACGCGGGTAGCGTGGTCCGTAGCCGCAGGTAGACTAGTTAGCTGCGACCGCGGCTAGAAGCTCTTTCGTTGGGCAGCTCGAAAAGTCCCATAAGAAAAAACCAAACGACCTTGACCGGTGGCGATCTTGACCAAAAGCTTCGTTTCACGGCGTGTTTCGATGTGCATGCACGTGAAATCGCCATTGGTGTCCATCTCTTGTTTCCAAAAGCTGCCATCGCAAGCTCATGAGAAACAATTTTCGAGCACGCACAAGCACGGGTAGATCCTGCGTGGCCCAAACCGCTGAGTCGCCAATCTTCAGAAAGCCACTGTGTAGCAAGGCAACAGCTGTGTCACGATCCGCGACGGCAAGAATTTCACAAACAGCAAGCTTTGGAACTTGTTCGATTTGATGTATGTACTGACGATGCTTGGACCCCGCATTGACACCAACGTATTCGTCACATTCGTCACGCATATTGTTGCTGACTGACTGTCTTGTAATGCTGCAAAACCACCCACGACCATGACTTTCGCTGGCTCAGGCTTGTGGGTTTTGGGAGACACGCGCAAACTGTCAATTTGCAGTGGCCACGTGTGCTGAGCCATGCAGGAGGCAAAAATCAAGTTGCAGTTGGAAATCCGTGTGGAAGTTGGAGGGCGCTGGAACGGCGACTCGCTGCGCTGAGCGCGGGATACGCCCATCACAATGGCCCGCAAGGCCCCGTCACAGGACTTCGCGCTGAATGCTTTTCCCCAAAAAAGAAAGTCCGTGATTTGTTTTTAACCGAAAAACAGTGGTCAGATGTGCGCGAACGCGGTGTCGCATCTTTGGATCCCAGCAGGGCCTCCATATTCTGGATTCGATCACCATGACGTTGCAACTGTCGGTTAATGTTGTCGACACGGCTACCCAACACTGTCTCCATGCTTGTCAGCCTAGGTTCAGAAGGAGAGATGCCCCTCATGTAATGGTGATTTTGACTGTTCTCTCTTCGTCACCCTCCTTCCCGGCGTCATAGATGTCATAAAGCGAGTGTATACCGCAGTGAAAAAAGAGCACGGGAGGCGACGACACGCCAGCGTCTCCACGGCGCCCACAACAAACAATGTTATAGCGATTAGCTTGAGCAAAAATGGCTACGACAAAATGTTTTTATATTTTTTGACGACATGGCTCTCTTCCTGAAAGGTATTTTATCTTCGAATTATGTATCACTTCCAGGATGTACGGGCGAGGACCTATGGGAGTCGTGCTTAGGATGATTGCGGCTGGCCAAATTTTCGCGAGAACAGATGTTCGTGAGTGTGTACCAAACTAATCCAGCTCTGTGTGCGTCGGTGTTCAATGTTCTTTCCGCGATGATGTACGCTTGTTCTGCACGTGGCAGTTGTGTTGTTGTCTGGGCTTGGAACGGGTCTAAGATTGGGCCAATCATCATGAACCACCTATTGAATCAGCGGTACAGCGTAAGAACCATAACCTTTGAGCCAAGTGGCATGAATGCCCCGTCGGCATCAGAATGCTGTGGACCGACAATTAGTTTAGACATGTTGAGATTAAATTTGCCCCTATCCGCACTGGGCCAAGAAGAAGTATTGGTCCAAGCCTACCGTGCCACAGACATCCACAGACACACTACCCCCGCCAGGCATCGCCGAACTGCGAGCGGACGTTTGGCCAGCCGACGGAAATTCGGACCGCGGCCTCGTCGTGCTGGGGTGCTGTTTGGGGGGAGCAACGCCGGCAGGAGGAATGTCAGATGTTGGACCAGCTCCCTCCTCTGCGCCAAGTAGCACATGGACCGCATGTTACTTTGGAAAAAACGGTGCGTGCAAAATCGAAAAATACAAGCTCCATAGATATCGGAAATGCCGCGGTAGGCAGCTACGGGTATTGCAGGGCAAAAAGAGATCGACCGCAGCCGACGCTGTCGCCTTGTCCTTTCGGACTCGAGGTCGGCGGACGTTGGGCTTGGGAAACTGCCACCTTTGTTCGCTTCCTCGCCCGCAGCTGCCCCCGCCGCTTTGCGCAACGCCGCCCAAGCCGCCTGGGTTCTCCGCTGGAGTGGACTCATCTCCGTCGCGGCGCAGCGTGCGCTCGTTGCCACCTTCCTTGAGCTACCCCTCCAATCTGAGCTTGGTGCTGCTGGCCCGCCACCAGCTTTGCACGACCTCCTTGCAGACGATCGCTGGCAGGAGGCTCCTGAGCCCAGGCGCTTCCCTGCCCATGCGTGAGTCGCGAGTTGCTGCCGCAGGCTGCAGTTGGCACTGGGATTTGGACCTTTTTGACGTTCAGTAGCAAACAGGTGCGAGAAAAAAACAAAAACAGTTGGCATCTCTTGCTGCGCGCTGCTCCAAGGGCATTCACGACCGCAAAACCAGTGACGTACCCTGTAACAGAACTGCCGGGGCAACGGCGTGGAAGCTGTTCCTCCTCGCACCCCGCATGCTGCTTGCGCGCACCGAGCAACAAGGCTCGCAGGGTCGTGCCGAGTTGCTGGGACGGGCCGCAGCATTTCAGCAAGGGGAGTGGCTCCAGCTGATACAAGCGGCACGCCGAGTCAGCCGACCAACACGCGACAGCACCAGGCATGCGCGAAGGTGCGAAAGGGCGAACTTTCACGCGCACGTCAGGTGCTTACTGCTTGCGACCTGGCCCCCGGAAACGAGGCTACGTGGGCCGCTTTGACCGACCCCGCACGCCGTCCTCCCGAGGCACGGACCGCAATCGCTCAGGACGTCCTTCAGCACTAACCGTCCCAGCCGGTGCACCTCAGCACGCGAGCAATCGCCGCCGCCCTCCGCTCCGCACGTCGTGGCGGGGCTCCCGGCCTCTCGGGCATGCGAGCGGAACACTTGAAGCTTTTACTGCAGGATGGTGAGGCCATCGAGCTTCTGGCGGAAGCCTCCACGCTTCTCGCGCAGGCTCGCGTGCCAGCTGACGTGTGTAAGGCACTCGCCATGGCTCGCCTGACCGCTTTGCGCAAGCCCGACGGGGGCGTGCGTGGAATCGCTACCGGCGACATGTTCCGCCGTCTGGTTTCGAAAGCGCTTGCCAGGGAGTGGGCCGATAAGTTCGACCAGGCAACGCGGCCATTCCAATTTGCGTTGCAAGCGCGAGCTGGAACAGACGCCCTCGCAACCCACGTGCGTGCCGCCCTCGCGATACGCAGAGGCGCCGTGCTGGTGTCGCTGGACGGCCGCAGCGCATCGCAGCGCCTACGACAGCATGTCGCGGGCGGCCTTTCTCGGCAAACTCCGCGAGGTGGCGCCGGAGTTGCTCCCCTTCGTGCGCCTGTTTTACGGGAGCCCCTCCCGCTACTGCTGGTGGGACTCCGCTGGCCGCTGCCGGGATGTCCCTCAGGGTGAAGGGTGCGAGCAAGGGGACGCCCTCGCTCCCGCGCTTTTCGCACTGGGACAGCACGATGCTCTCCAACAGGCGGCAGCGGCGCTTCACCCAGACGACAGCCTCGTCGCTTTTCTGGATGACCTGTATGTTATCATACAGCCGTGTCGCGCGTGAGCCGCCTTGGACACGACCGTGCACGCTGTCGAAGCCCGGTGTGGCATCGCGTCCAATTTGGGCAAGACTCGGGTGACCGCCGCCGAAGCAGGTCCAGCTCCGCCCGGGATTGCGGAACTGGGCGATGAAGTGTGGCGAGGCGACAAGCCAGACGCCCAACAGGGTGTCGTCGTCCTTGGCTCGCCCGTGGGCCACCCTGCCTTCGTGCAAGCATGGGCCGAGGATAGGCTGCGCGCCGAGCAAGAGCTCCTCGACCAACTGCCCAAGCTGCCAGACCTACAGTGTGCATGGTTGCTTTTGCTAATGTGCGCATCCCCTCGTGCGAACCATGCCATTCGCACGATGCCCCCTTCGGCGTCTGCGACGTACGCGCGGGGACATGATGATGCCATATGGGCCACGCTGCAAGCCATGCTCGGCGGAATGGGCGACGCGGAAGCCGCTCATGCGAGGCAGGTCGCCGCCCTGCCAGGTGCGCTGGGCGGGCTGGGGTTGCTATCCGCTGAAGCGATAGCGCCTGCAGCCTACTGGGCTTCCTGGGCGGCTGCGTTGCCTGCAATAAAATGCGCGCCTGCCCTCAAGCGCGGCCACTTATGCGCGCCTCCTCGAGTCCGACGCCGGAGGTGGAGCGCACTGCTTTGCAGAAGCAGCGAATGCACGCCGTACCTTGCAGGACCAAGGATGGAGCGATTGCCCAACATGGCGTGTGCTCCTCGAAGGAGCCCGTCCTGCCCCGCCTGCAGCCCCTGGTGCCGGGGACTGGCCGCACGGCTGGCAGTACCACGCGTCGCGGACCCTTACCGTACACTCTCGCGATTGCGTGCTTCTGCCTTCCTTGCCGCCCAGTTCGCGTGCACTGCTCCGCTCCCAGGCAGGGCCGCATGCCGGAGCGTGGCTCACCGCTGTGCCGTGCGACCAGGCAACCAGCATCCCGCCACAGGCCATGCTCATCGCGTTGCGACGACGCCTTCGCCTGCCCCTGCCTCTTTGCCCCAGCCGCTGCGGCCCCAGCCCCGGATGTGGTGGAGCCATGGACCCCTTAGGCGACCATGCCCTAGCTTGCTCGCGGACGGGCTTGTTGGCCAGACGTGCGAAGGTGGTCGAGCGCGCCTGGGTCCGCGTGGCGCGCGAGGCCGTAGGACCCGAAGGCCAGGTCGTGCCACAGCAGTGGCTCGCCCACACAACTGCTCCCGGCGTCCCAACCGAAGACCGTCGGCGCCTTGACCTTGTCGTCTACGGCGCCACAGCCAATGGCGGGGCGCTGTGCTGCGACGCGACACTGGTGTCACTGGTGTCCCCCCTCACGAGGACAGGGCACCCGCATCCATGCACAGTGGAAGTGGACGGGGCGGCGCTGAAGGTCGCGGAGCGGCGCAAGCAAAGCACCTACCCGGAGCTCGCGAGGGGCGGCCCGCAGAAGCTACTGGTGCTGGGCTCGGAAATCGGAGGCCGCTGGAATGCAACAGCGCAGCATCTCGTCCGCGACCTCGTCCGCCTCCGAGCTCTCCGTGCGCCGCCCGCACTGCGTCGCGCCGCGTGCTCTGGGTGGGCGCGACGCTGGTGGGGAGCCTTGTCAGTCGCAGTCCAGCTCGCCGTTGCAGGCACGGCTTTGGGTCGCGCGTGGCCAGCCGTCCCAGCGCCGGGGCCGGGCGATGGCCCAGCACTGGACCGTGTGCTCGACCTCGCCGCTGACGAGGCGCCCAGCCGCCTGCCCCTGCGGCCCTAAACCGGGACCGCACGCAGTAATGTGATGCCGTAGGACTGTCGTAGCTACCGGATCCTCTTGCAGTCGGAAAAGTCCGTTGGAAAAAAAAAAAGGCAACAGTGTTCAACCGGATCTGATGCTTGGGATGATTCCGAAAAGGCGTTCCTACAGTCGCCTTACTATGCCGGGGTTTGCAAAAGTCATGGGCGGTGCTCTTGCCCGAAAGGTAAAAGCTTCCAATGCTTCCGCGCGCACTCAGTGCACCGAGCGCAGAGGGATGTCGCAGCTTGCTCGGAGCTGTCGGTGCACTCTGCGTGCGCGGGGAAGCATTGGAAGCTATAGCATTTCGGGCAAGAGCACCGTCCATGACTTGTGCAAGTCGCCATCGAGATTGAATGACTTTGTGCTCGCGTGCGAGACCGGGCGCTGGAATGACGAATCGCTCCTCCTCATCGCACAGCTCGTTCGCCTGCGCGCCTTGCGAGCCCCCGCTCCGCTTCGGGGAGCTGCCACCCAGGGCTGGTGCAGGCGTTGGTTGGGCCTTTCAAGCGTGGCTGCGCAAAACGCGCTTGCTGCCACTCTGCGTGAGCCGCCCATCCACATCCACGCCCCTATGCCTGGCGCGCAGGAGCCGCCTCTGCAAGACGTCCTGCACGATGCGTGCCCGCCTTTGCCCAACCGCCTGCCGGCGCGCTAAGCCGCTGTGGCCGTAGTTTGCAGGTGCACTGGGACCGCGTGTGGATCGCTCGAAAAGTCCGTCGAACAAAAAAAAATTTGACTCGCGGGCCGCTTCCTCTCTGTTGATGCGGTCGGTGTCTTCGACCATGCTTGGTGCCGCCACCGTGCACCCATTGCTGCTACGCCCACCAGTTCTGTGGCAGCCCCGGCACCTACTCTTGGGTCGACGAGCAAGTAAGTTCTGGCAGGAAAGCTCGGCTTGCACCAATGCGTTGCATGCGACGCCGCACTCGCGCAAAGCGCGCATGACAGAAACTTTCCGCATTCAAAGCTGCAACATCTTGGAAATGGAGTTGCCATTGATGCAGACGTTGTTGCCGATGATCCCAAAGCTTCCGCGAACCCACCAACCCGTGCCACCCTTCGTGCGAGTGGGCGAGTCGAAACCCGGGATTTTGGTGCTGATCATGCGCGCACACCCAGCCAGCAGCAACACGAGCGTTGAAGGGCCTCAGCGTCCAACCCGACCCATTAACATTAACCATCATTAACCAGTGCGGTTCGCGGGTGGGGCTTGCCGTAGCTGAGAGGGGTTGGAACGGTTACGATCTGAGCCCCACGTGTTCCAATGCCATGTTGAGAGGCTGTTGGCGTCCGCCGTCAGCGAGTCGATGTTGACCTCACAGCCAATACAGCGGCTGTGGCTATGCGCGATGCAAGTGGGGGACGGTCGGGGAACCGTTTCGCGCGATTATCGTGGCTACCAGACACCCGTGCGAGCCCCAAGTCAGCTTCAGGTGCGCCCTGCACCAGACACCCGTGCGAGCCCCAAGTCAGCTTCAGGTGCGCCCTGCAAAACCTCTGCACGGCACACTTCGTGCAGGATTTCCTGCAATAGAGGGTTCCAGCAGGTTGACATGCATCAGACACATACACACACACACACACGCATGGTCTTGGGTTGCCATTTGGCATGTGTTCTAAAGCCTGTTAAAGGTTGCAAGACAACACGTTGAACCGACGTGGGTTTTGGCTCAAACCATTTGCAGAGCATCCGCGATGTATTACGATCCAAAGGGGCCGTTGTGCGCGTCAGGTTCTACACTGCCCCCTTTCAGAGTACATGTGGCAAGTGGTGGTGAGCCAGGAAGTATTGCTTTTCCTGCGTTGTTTGCCACTTCATCCCTTTATTTCTGCGACAACTGTTCGAGAATAGTGTCGCGAAGGGATTTGGCTGAAGATGTGGATTCATACTACTGCCCGCACTGTTTGGAGAACATGCCTTCGAGTGAAGCCATGTTATGCGGCATGAGATGCTCGAAGTGCTGGGAGTGTCCTGTTTGTTCTAGTACGTTGACCCCATGCATAGCCAATCCCAGCTCTAAGGAGCAAACATATCATTTTGCATGTAGTTTCTGTCGATGGAGTTCTCGTGGTCGTCAAGAGGCCGAGAAGCCAGAGCAGCTGATCACACAAATCGTCGCTTTAGAAAGGGAGAGCGAGCCGCGACAGAGAATGCTCGCAATGGTCGAGGCATTTCGCACCAAGGCACAAGATCAACAGCGTGAGAAGGAATTGGCACAACGGTTGAAACGACGGTCGCTGACTCGAACATCTTTTTCATCTGCTTCTTTGACGGCTTTCGCTGCGCGCCGTTTTAGTTCAGCTGTATCGATGCGAGGGAGCACGCGCTTGTCTGCAATGGGCAGCTCGGTCCTTTCCTTTGGAAGTGGAGAGCTGGGGAAGAAAGTCTCAGGCCCGTGGAGCATCGACAACTTAGAAGCCAAGCTCGTTGAGCAAAGTGAAAAACAGAAAGATTTGCGAGCTGACGCATCCTTGGCAGTGTCTGCCAAAGAGGCGCAGGAGCCTGGGTCAGACGCAGGGGCCAAAGACAGCCCGGCGAGACGATTCAGCTTCAGTGGCCATGCTTCGTCTGACGTTCCTGTCTTGGCGGGCTTGTCTGTTCAAGAAATCATGCGTGCGCACACAGAGCCTTTGGCGAGACTACCGGGCCGCACTTTGTTGGCCGAGCTGCAAAGCAGCATCGATTCAGATGCAAGCATAGACAGTGAAAGCGCTGGCGACTGTGCGTCGCTTGGAATGCGTTTGCTTCAAGTTTCTTACGGTTATCATGGAATTCCATCGGATTCTGCAAAGCCGCAGCTTCAGAATATTCTTCGCAGAGGTCAGTCGCAGTTGGAAGCTCCATTACAGCACAAGAATGCTTGGAAATTGCTCCCTGTTCGGAAGCCATTGTTAACCAAGCGATCACGCAGGTGCAAGTTGGTTTGCAAGCCTGTAGGCGAATCTGAGGTGGCGAAGATCTGTAAGGGACTGGTTGTTAAACCCAAAATCAACCCGTGTGCAAATCCACCGTTTCAGAAGAACAGTGTGGCTTCCGCCATTCTTCCACGCATCATTCCCTGGAGCTGTGGACCTGGACCCGGTGAGGGTGACATAAGCCTGGTGTTCATCATGGTAAATCCTATGGACACGGATGTTGAAATCGATTTCGATCCCATGGCGTTCAACAAAGAAGCCACGAATCTTAAGGAGACTTTTGCCACGAAGCCTTGGCAGAGCTTGCTCGCGGGACAGTCCGTTCATGTTTCGACACCGGCATTTTCGACCATTATTCCCAAGTGCCTTGATGAAGCATCGAATGTTTTCGATGAAGATGTCAACCAATGTGCTGGTAAAGACAAGCCCGAGATAATTCTGCAGCGGAAGATGAACAAGATTTTGGTGCGGCTTTGCTTCCACAAGAAGCAGACTATCACGACTTGGGAATTCTTCACATACTTGAAGATGAAGTTTCAAGTTTCTTTTAGTGACACAGACACGAAAAGTCACGAGGTAGAGCTTGTCCTGCGCTTCGGGCCAGAGTGTCCGATAGATTTGCCGCAACAAGGACCGAGCAGTGCAAAACAAGTCTGAACAAAGAGTCTCACCATGGGCATGCAGCATTGAAGCATGTGGAAAAGGTGCCCTTGGCCGATCATGAGAAATGCAAAGAAACAGCCTGCGTGTTCAGCCTCTGGTCAGCCTGCAGCATCTGTGGCCCGGTCAATCTCACGTCCATTGAGTTTGGTACTGCAGGCCAGCGCGGATTCACGAATGAAGGGGGAGTTTCAGCTCTCACTTGAAAGCAATTTTGCGCACTTATCGGCAGACCTGTCACTGTAGATCACCAACTAGACTCAGTGGTCGTTAGGCCGGGCATGTCGAGGGCATGATGATGCCCTTCAAGGCAGGGAGCGGTTGAGCTTGCACACTACTCTGCCATGGCAGCACTAAGCCGCCTTTTTCAGCTCGACAGGTCACAACTGCATCTGAATTACCAGCATGCCTTCACGGGAAAAAGGCGGTGCACGTCAAGGAGTTCCGGTGGGCACGAAGTCTTGGGCAGCATTCGCTGCGGGCATGTCTTGCTGCACGAAAGGAATACAACTACTAGCACTTGCAGACAGCTCTACTGACAAAGCCTTTTGCTTCGAACCAGACAAGCGCCTTCGATTGCAGATTCCTGACATGGCGGACGTCGGGGAGTGGCAGTGGGACGCAGCAATAGCGAGTATCAGTACCATGCTGTTCGATTGAAGTTTTGTACATGCCGCCTTTGGCAGGGATTTGGCGTGGGACGCTTTCCGCATGCTGGACGCTTTTGCAACGATCCAGCATTCAGTTTTGAATCATGAAGGAAGAGATGACTCCTGTAGAGAGTGGTTCGCTGCTTCTGATTTGCAGCAAGGTTCAGACGACTGTTTGGTCAATCTCTTGCAGAAAGTTGTCGGGCCTGATGGGGTTCTCGTTTGGGACGGGGACGAGTTCTCTGAGGACTGGTTCATGTCAGATGCTCTAAATTTCAAACTTGCTGCATTTCTCATCAGGTGTAGCAGTGTAGCTGGCGCGTCAGTCCTTCCCAGCAGCGAAGGACAGCTTCACCCGAATTTTGGACCAGGCCCAACCAAATCGTCCAGCGCATGCGATGGAAGCACGCTGCATTACTGTTTGCATCCTTGCTTCATTGCCGTGCCCAGGCTTTGGCAACTAGCAAGATTCCTGCGGTGGCGTTCTATTGGTCAAGTCTCGAAGCTGCTTTCCGAAGCTCCTGGCAGCACCGTGCGGACAGATTCTCCGGCGGCCTGCATTTGGTGCTTCTGGAAGATCCGCCAGGCAAGCTGAGCTGTTCACGACTCACCTTCTTCTGCCTGCCGTGTGATGTGCGAGAGCGCAGTAGTTTCCCGAAAGCTGATTCTCGAAAGAGGACTTGCTGTGGGCTGTGATGACAGCTGGGTACGGCTCGGCCTTGACGCACTGCACCTGACGCGAGCAGAGACGGTGTTTTCGCTGGGCGGTGGAGGCTTGACCACTTCTGACCGAAATCGAGGCAGAGAAGATACTTGGTGAACATGTGAATCCACCATGCTTGTTCCTGCGGCAGGCGTTGTGGCAAAGGAGGCTGCTGAATGCAGCCGACATGAGCAGCTGAAGCTGGTGCAGTGGTATTTGGTTCGTATTCCTAGGCAGGACGACCGCTACATGTATACCCGTATGTGAACAAGTCTGGGACCTGCAAAAGTTTGAATGGCCGGAATGTTGGTAAGCCCATAATTAATGGCCTCCTGAATTCGGTCTAATGCGATTTTTCCGGCGGGTAGGATGAGTCGAGAATCATCAGAGATGAGCAGCCGTACTAATCGAGGCAGTGAGGTTCTCGGGCACAATACACAAATTAGCATCCATACTATACCTGCTTCATAAAACAGTTGCAACATTATGCGCAGTCGTGAGTGTAAACTCTTCTCACTCATTTGGTATGTACTGTGACTTAGACGTTTGGCTCAGTAAGTCCATTCGCTCATTATTTGCGCGTGCTGCCTTGTTGCGCCCTTGTACTTGTGCACAGGTTGAGTGAAGATATGACTGATTTCGGGGCTGTCCACGAACAACTTCAGTCAGAGGGCTGGCCCAACATGGAGCTGGTTCCAATTCCGAGCTAGCCAGTCAGCGATTCCGCGCCGTGTGCAAGCAGACGACGTGAACATGACCAGCTTCGAGCGAAGGGTATGTGTACAAGACGTCGGCTACAACACATCGCTGGAGCCGGTCAAGACATGGTGGGGCTGCCCGAACTAAGACGGGCTTCTCGATTCAGCTCTGTGGAGCAGAAGAAGGGCCGTTGTCTGAGAAAGTGTTCAGTCGCAGAGTTTGCGGCATGAGCCAATTCGGGTATCTCTACAGCGTTGAAAAGTCATGCGTGCGTGCGTGCTTGGAACAGCTTTAGCATGCCTCTTTTCTTTGCACGCATAGCTTGTCAACCACCTGTTCTCGTGCATGGCCAGATCTCAAGCACTGCACGGTCCGTCAGCGAGCAGAGCTGAGATGAACTGAGTGCTACCAGTCATGTCTTTGCGCATGCAGCGCCGCCTGCGACTCCAAGCTGGGAGGTGGGCGCAAAGTGCGCGCGGCTTAGGGCCTTAGGACCTAGGGTGTGAGTCAGCCAGCACTCCGGCTTGGTGCTTGCACTCAGGTCATCGTCTGTGGCATCGCCACTGCTGGGTTGACGAAGCTGTGCTTCACTTCGCTCAGCACTACCACCAGTCGTGACAGCTGCCGAAGCAGCTGGTACAGCAAATGCTTGTGTCGATCGGAAGAATGCACGCCGCAGCTCTTGTCCCCACGTGCAAGTCTTCTTGTTCTTTGGTGTTCATGGGTTGCTCGCTCGTTTGAGGTAAAGGCTTGCTGCAGCATGTGGCAGTAGCCGCGTCTGCAACGACCGCTGCTGACATGCAGAGGTTGTTTGACTCACTAGCCGCTAGCCCAGCCTTCGTGCTGACGAAAGTGTTGCAGGCAGTCCGATGGACTTCTTCAAGGAGCCTTTCCTGTTGACGTTTCTGGAGTGTTATCGTGATGATGTGCAGCGGCTGTCTCAATGTGCAGCTTTTGCAGCCTGCGCAGCAGCCCATGCCTCTCCCTGCAAGGAGAGCGATTTATTGCCACCTGTTCCATCAAGCTCGTTTTTGCGTGTGTGAACATGCAGTGTCGTTTTCCACATGCAGAACAATGAGGCGATGAACCGATATCGAATCAGAGAAGGCGGCGAAGCCCAATTTGAGCAGCGCTGGGGTAGCGCTGACTCCTCAATTGCAGGCTGCTTGTGCTGGATGAGCTACCGTGCAGTGACACAAGACACGCGGAAATGGCGCCATTGTTCAACTGCTCATTGTGGGTCCAAGGCTTGGATGGATTTCGATGGTTCTGCCTTCTACGACGAGTGCCAAGCACACCTAAATCGACGGGAGCGCTCTCCGCCAGCTGGCCGAAAGTCCAGCAGTCGAGTTTCGAGTTCCATTCAAGCGAATCATGGTGTGTCGCGCTCCAATCTAGCTCGGCCGGCTTAGCAACAACTTTTGGCTCGCTAGCAATGGCGTTCAAGCATACTTCCAAATGCTCGGTGCCCCTCTTCCGGTAGCCGTGGCTACGGCTAGTTATCTTTTCATGGCGGCTGCATTCGTTCACCGCGATTGCCCAAGCACCATGTCGTTCAACAGCGAAAGTAGCCGGACACAAGTACCTCAACCTGGACGAGTTCCCACGGCTCTCCGACAGCAAGACCCGTTGTGCTTGAATGCATTACTTGGGCGATTACAACCATGCTGAAGGTGCAAAGAACAGGAAAAGGAGGATGGCCGTGCGGCGGTGCGCCCATGTGGGCAGCAACGGCCAACGTACTCCTGTGGTTTTTCAGCAGATCGGCGTGGTGGACCGCGAAGGACATCCACATCATCCACCCGAAGAGACGAGAAACCGATCCTGGTGTCGCACGTCATCTCCCAGCATGTACGTGTGCCAGTTTGCTGCTCGGCATCCAGCTCCTCTGGGGGCGATTGTCGCGGCGGACGATCACACTGCGCCGGGAGGGGTGGGGTTTGATGTCAATGTCGCACCGAATGACCACGGAATGGCATTGGAGATGGTTTGTTAACATTACATTGCCATTGTGGCTTGTCTGTAGCTATTGGATGGCGGGTGGTGGACCTCGTTTGGTGCAGCCTGGTGAGGGCGAGGAGCACTGAGGACGGTTGACCCGGACTCTGAACCACAGGCGGAAGTCTTTACGGACCTTTGCGAGACGTTGCGGGTGGTGTCAACCTTCGACCTGGAGTTGACGGTCAAGTGCAGGTGCTCACAGACACTTCGCAAGGAATCCAGTGTCAACAGAAATCCCCATGGCGTTCCACCAGCCCCACGTCAATCAGCATGCGGCATAATAGCTACTGGCAATCTTCCGCAGGAAGCTGGTGCAATGGTAGCACAAATAAGAAAAGCCACGATCCATGTTGAGTGCCAGAACCTGCACTGTAGCGATCTGTAGCGTACCGTAGCGGACGATGAGATGCATTGCCGCAACACAAGCTTCAAGGCCCCCTAATTTTTCGAGCCAGCTTTTCTTGTTCCTCATTTTGACGTTCCTAGGTTTAACCAGCCACATGAAAAAAAATCCCGCCAGACGGTCGCAGGTGCAAAATGCCCATAGGTTACAATGAACTTCTGGATGGTACTTGTATTTTACAGTGCCATACCCCACGTTGGACCGCAACAACTTTTAGGAGGGCCAGGCAAACTGGGGGACCCCATGTTTTATGCCAATTTCACTTGGCTTATCATGTGCTCCGTTTTGTATTGGCGAGTGGTCACGAATGTAGCTGGTGCACCGGGTGATTTACATTTACGGCTACAGGAGACTCCAGCCTTGTTTTTGTTTTTGCCCCGCTGAATCTTTAGCCATCGAAGCCTTGTATAGAATTCCCCCGTGTGTATGATCGTGCATGTAGTTATAGTTTCCTTCAACATTTTGAACCTGTTTCCCATCCTGGCGCTTCCGCCGATAATTCATGTTTTCTCAGTGCGCTGGCCCCACAGAAACAGTTCCACCTGTGGACACGCATGTCGCATCGAGAGAGCCAGTGAGAATTTCAGCTGCACATGTTTTCCTGCGATGGCAGTACGTGTAGTCGTCGTTTGCCGGCGTGGAGAGAATCTGGAAGAATATCCCACAACACATGCGGCAGAGACGGAGGTCGTCGACACAACGCAGAATCTTGTGTTGCTTCACGCGGTCAACGAACACACCAAGAGAGTGTCACCGGCCCGCCCTTGCTGCGAAGAAACCCGGCAGTAGGTGAGTATTTTTGATTTTTGTCAAGTTTTATGTCAAGCTTGAATTGCGAGTAAGACAAGCTCAACAAGTGCTAGCACATGTTGATTTTGGTGAGCAGACTCACGGGGCGGAAAGTTTGAGCATACATTTCCCACAAGCGAACATGCGATGGTCCGTCATGTCATTGCAACAGTAGATGACATTGGCTGAACAAACGAAACTCATGCCGAAGTTGCCAGTGCATCCTACACCAAAACTGCGTGTAGAGAGTGCAGGAGCAACCACAGATTGCACACCATGCATAGAACTGTCACGCGAACAGCCGCAATCTTGCATGTTGGAAGCTAGCTCTTGTGTGCATTGCCTTCGTGAGACACGGTTCAAGGTCGTATACAACTACGATGACGAGCAGTTTGAAGACGAATCTTGGCACACGTGGTGTTGAGTCATGTTGAGTCTGTACCGCTTGACACAGATGCTGATGATTTCCTTACCTGCCGTTGCAAGGATTACACCTATGTCTCACTTAGCGTTTGGGATACGAAGACGCAGTTTGATGCGGCGCGTTCGGCTGAACTTCCTAACGTTGCTTGGCTTAAGCATCATGTCATATCCATTGAGCTGTGCCAGGTCGTTTCCATCTACCACTGCATTCGCAAAGTGTGTCGCAGGAAGCAGATGTCACAGAAGGCAAAGCAAGCTTCACAAAGATGGCATCGCACTCGGTGGAAGCGCGTCATGGTGACGTCGAGCAGAGAACTTCGAGTAGCATGCCATGTTCTTTCAGAGATCAACTGCGACAGTTCCTTCTTGCCCTCGGCCCCTCGGCATCACTGTCGATAATTGGGTTCCCCCATCTTCTCGTGCTCCTTATGCCCTGGCTCCATCTGGTCTGCTCCTCGTGAATCGGGTCGCGGTCCAGTTCCCTTGTGCGGGTGCTCCCCATTGTCGGCCAGGCTCGACTGCAGATTGCCTCCCCCCGGCACAGCTTGTGAGGCTTGCATGTTCGCTGAGGCATTGAATGGCGTCGCAACCATGACAGGGCCGCCAAAGCCTGCGAATTGGGACGGGATGCTGTTGGAAAGCAAGGCTCCAGCATCCTAAAGTTCTTGAAGCCATCGGTCGGCATCACATGCAAGCTGAAAGGCGGCAGATGCGGCTGACTCCAAGGTGTTCATCGCCGAGATCTCAGGTTTGGCTTCTTCCGGCGCTGTGCTGGACTCGAGACTCTAGATTTCGCCAAGCACAGCTCGGTTGTCTTCTGTGTGAAGCTTTGCAGGTTAGACTGCGCGTCAGCTTGTGTCAAGACTTCCAGAAGTGCACTCTATAAGCCATCCTTGTGTACAAGGTGATGAATCGATTCGCCGTAAAGGACGGCTGTGAGCCGGAATTCGAGAAGCGGTGGGCCCAGCGGGAAAGCAAACTGCAGGAGGCACAGCCCGATTCAAACCATGTCAAGGACTTGAGGTTCACAATCGGGAAATCTGTCGAGTCCTTCATGGTTTGAGTTGCCGTGCTTCATCCGGAGGCCGAAGGATTCAAGTTCTTCCAATTGTTGCGGCGAGACCAAGCGCCCGATGATGATGTGTTTTGGAAGGATGATAGTCGGGATGTTTGGAGGCCTGTTACAGCTGAAGCCTGTCGCGAGGTAAACTACATCAGCATGAGTGCCTGGACGGATCGGGATGCGTTCGACAAGTGGTGGGGCAGCAAGAGTCTCGTACTCAGCTTGGATGCAACGGGCCTGCATGCAGCCACTTCAATGATTGAGTCTTCCCCGCAGTGTTTGGTTCCGGCAGTGTTGGTGCAGTGAAAAAAGTTTTTGAGTCACTCCAGAACGGCGGCTGGAAGGCTTCTGCGCAGGCAGGATCTTTTGCTGGCTGCGTCATTTTGGATGCGCAGCTGGGAGAATAGTCGGGCACTGACAGCAACCGTGACGCCAGGAGGTTTAGCTTGTTCTTTCAGGTGATCCAGCGTAGAGGCAAAGACACGCTGTACCACCGTGAGATTTGAAATGGCCTGCTCGTGGACATCTTTGCGCAGTGGAATCATTCTGAAACCATGAAAAGTGTTCGTGAGGTGGAGGTGGGCTGCCCATTCATTACAATCTGCAAAGATAGTTCGATATGATACCGTCTTTTAGACACATAGTGTTTACGGGGAAATCTCCGGCTGCATTGTGAGAACCATGGTTCTGGGATCTCGTGGCCTTCGACTGCGAATCTGAGAAGAAAAAAAGTGTCACCTCAGAAAAGCGTTTTTATGAGGCAGTATGGGACCGTCAATAATACCTTTCCAGCTCGTTCTTGGAACGCGGCTCCCATGCATGATGCAGGCAGATGTGCTCTTTCGCTCTTTCCGTGCCCAGGCTTTGCCAACATGGCCCAGGTGGCAGCAGCACTTGCACTTGCTGTTTGTGCGATCTGGACTGCGGGAGTGGTGTTTTGTGTGCACTTTCAGATAAGTTTGTGGAATGGGGGCTGATCGGCGGAATCGACCCTGCCGGCGGCAAAATCGTTACACACGCTACCCCAGCTGTATAGCTACCCATTTAATCTAGTACCGACATACTTGTACAGTATATATAAACAGCGGGCTGGAACCAGGAAGCCGGCAAAAACATAGACGGCTGCGCTGTCCTGATTGTCCTGAAGGGGCCTCCTTCTTCTTATCCTTTCAGCCTCAGTTCTTTCTCAGCTCGGACGCCTGCACGCGGGGCGGGGGTGGTACAATCGATCAATGATGACAGGTCCAAGGAAGCTTGCTGGAGAGCGCCACTTGGTGGAGTTGAAGAGCCAGCTGCATGTCGGACGCGATGGTATAGCAAGAATGCCGTCAGACCAAACAACGTGCAGACTGTATCATCAAGGAAATCGTGCGATACTTCTACGAGGGTTTGCTGCTTGGCGTAAATCGGCATACATCAGACTTGACATGATCTGGCTGAGTTGAGATGTTTGATGCAGTGATGTGCAGTGAATCGTGCTTGTGGTTGGACGACTTGGAGAGTCAGAGGCTGGTTGTGGAAAGCAGCCGAAAGCTTTGAACAGGCTTTAAAGCTGAGCTTCCCCCACAGTTGATGTTGTCGGCCTTCTATGGCTTCATGAGTGCAAGGTCCTTTGACCGTTTTCCGTTGCTCAGTTTTCTCGGTGCTTATGCTTGGATGTCGCCCTTTCAGACGTGGAACACGTCAGATATTTGTCAAGGCTAGTCGATAGTGGCTTGCTATGCGGACAGTCGCACAGATGCCAAGCCACTGGCAGCTTGGACATAGTGCAAAAGAAGATTTGTGACGCAACATGTGTACTGCTTGTGGATGAAGCAAATGTTTTTTTTGCATGTTTCGCAAGCTAGGCCGGAATTGCCCAGTCGACATGAACAGATCGACCTTGTTTGTGACAGCTCGAAACAACCCTCAAGGCTTAGTGCATTGCACCTTTCTCAAAAAGAAGATGCCCACTCAAATCGCCTGTAGGAGCACCAACACATTGAAGTTCAAGCAACAAGTGTTTTCCCAGCAAGAGACTTGTCAAGACTTCCAGCCATGGTTTCTGCAAGCCATGGCTTGTCAACATGGGTGCGTGCCTCATCTCTTGGTGCATCAGCAGCATGTCGAGCAAACATGCACATTCCATCTTTTTGTCATGCAAGCCGGGATTGTGAGAGCACGGAGGAGAGTGCTGTGGACAGGCCAATAGTATGGTCACATCGCGGTGCGAAGCGCGTGCCTGCTCCGTCGGTTTTTCTAGATGTGTCTCTCTGATTTGCAGTCTTGAGTATTGAAAAGTTGTTCGCCTGCCAGACTGTGGTTCTATGCTGAACGGTAGGCAGCAACACATCTTGTCGTATTATGCTCAGAGGTTAACTTAACCGTACTGGCATGCACTGGCTGAAGTTTCCGTTACAAGTGTTTGTTGTGAGCCAACTTTGGGAGCATCAGCAGCATGGAAACACATGAAAACCTTCGGACCGAGCATTCATGGTTGGCCAATGCAATCATGTCGACGCTAAGTGGCTGTGGTGGCATGGCTCCGTTGAGTTAATGCAAGGCACTTCCCGTTTTTGTCAGTGGGCCGAAAGCTGGTCGCACTTTCCAGGCTGTCTAGCAGGCATTGTGCAGATGCTTCGCAGCTTGCGGCAGAGACTACTCGGCCAAGGCTGCAGGCCTCACACATAACCAACCTCCAACTTGAGAACCATGCTAATCAGATGGCGGGCGGGAGCGCGATCAATATTTCTACAGTGCATCATCGGGCTCGAAAGGTGCAGAGATAGCCTTCTTGCAAACCGTGAAGCTGCAGGGGTTTGCCGACTGGAGGCAAGCTGTGATCTTGTCGGATGTTTCCTACTCAAAACCAATGCTTTTAAGCCGGTGCGGTCAGGAGGCTGCCCCCCTTTCCGTTTCGGAGGCTGGGATTTGCCAGCGGCAAAGGACGCTGACGTGTTGCTGTGTTCGTGCAAGGAGGAGCTCGCCCACATCCTCGGCAACAGCTTTCCGAGCTCAGCACCACGACCCGGAGCAAACTGCGAGGCCTCAGGCTAACATGTCTACCAAGCGCGGAAACAAAAGGTATCTTGCTTGTCTGTCCTGAGCTCTTCGGCTGTGCAGCAGACAGGACTCGGAGGAGCTAGAGCGGCTACAGGAGGAAATATGGGCGTGCGTGGACAGTGAGTGCATTTTGCAAACTGCAGGCTGTTGCATGGAAGTAGCGCCGGTCAGTGCCGTTATAAACCCTGCAGGAATTCCTGGAAATAGTGCAAAGCTCGGATTCCCAGGCGCTCAAATAGAAATGCCGCATAATTGGCTGGGCACAGCGAGGGCTAGGACTGCATGTCTTCACGTTGCTCACAAACAGATGTCCGATTCCGTCGCTGTGAGAATGCCTTTTGCAGGCTGCGCTGCGAGCCGTGGAATCGGCTACCTCCGAGATAGTGAATGCAAGCGTCGACCTTGAACATTCGGTGCGTGTTGGTGCACATGTGTGATTCTGATTTTCTGAGGCGACGAGTGTGTGGGCAGTGCCCTGCATTTTATTGCTGCAGAAGGGCATGTGCAGGCAGAGTCTTACAATTGGTCGAACGTAACATATCGTTGTGTGACGCACAGCGCCGCTCCCACCAGGCATGCCGTGCTTTACTGGCAAGGAGCGATTTCGGGCAGGTAAACTCCAGGAGCGGTTCGAAGCCTTTCATGGCCGAAAGGCGAAAGGCCGTGCCTGGCATGCAAGGAACGGTATCGGCTCTACGGCCCTTCACATTGCGGCTGCGAATGACGAGGAGGAGATCTGCAGGATGATCTTAGCATGCTCAAGGCGATCCGAAACTCATTTCAGCCTGTTCCGTGTTCGGATGGCACCAGTGCGACCAGGTTCACAGTGGGAGCAGATGCCGTGAACAACAACGGGCAGACATCGATGGACAGATCGAGCCTTGATTGAGGCCGCCGGTCGTCGATCCGTGTGTATGCACCCGCTGTGCAGGATTTTGCGGCAGAGTTCGGGCCACATCCTCAGATCAAAGCCAATGTGCTGCTTGATCGGTTTCGTCGATTTACACATCTTGGGAAAAACCGGCGCGACACGCACGAAACACTGTGAGCACTGTTCCCCTGCAGCGCGAGCTCTTGGAATGGCTTCTTTGAGGACTGGCCTTTGCTTGGACATCCTCGAAGCTTCTGGATGTCGCTATGGTACATGCCGTCGGCGTGGGCGACAGGTCCTCAGCAGGCGATCCTTCCACTGGATTTTCGCGACGTAGCCGGGTATGATGTTACTTGGAGGAGACCTGCAAATGCGCTGGGTGCACAAGCGGAGGCCTGTCCAGACAGAGGCAAGAGATGAGATGGAAAGGGGAGAAGAAGAGGTGAAGGAGGAGAAGTGCGGAAGGAGGAAGAGGAGGACGGAAGGGAGGAAGAAGAGAACGGCGAGGGTGACAGGGTACAAGAGTGCACAAGCCGAGTCAGAGTCATGCCGTCAAGCCAGCATGTTTGTATCTGCAGCTTTAATAGCATGGATGTGCATGGAAGGAGGTGGCAGACATGAACGAGTTGGACTGAGCCGACGCCGGACCGGCTGGCCTATGTGACTGTGTGTCTTTGTCCTATGTTCCTTTTTTGAGAGGTGCTGTGTTTGGTTGCGTGTAGTATGGGTTTTACCCGAGCTTCATAGATCTGACCGGATCTGGCATGTCCAACACCACAGCTGGAAGCTTACGGAGGTTTTGTGGAGGTGAAACCAGGGCCAAATTGCAGCTATTGGTGACTTAGTAGTGATTATTAGTGCCTTGTAGAGTTCACGACTAGGATTGACATCGCTTCCCCACACACGTGGTCTCGTTAGTATTGTTCTTCCTCTTTCTTTCTTGTTCGTGTTCGTTTGCTCTTTTCTCTTTGGTTGTTGGTTGTGTTGGGAGCGCTCGTGCGCGCTTTGGTCTTGCGACTTACTTCGGGAAACGTTCGGGAGGAGGGAGTGGAGGGGTACGCAGCAAGCAGCCACTGCTTTGCAGCACTTCTTAACCCAATCACCAAAACACAAAGCGCATCAATGCACCCAACGTTTTCAATAACTCCCATAGCACAATTCCAAACCAAAGTCAGCAGTGCCTCTTAAACTGACCAGAAAGTTTCCAGATGTTTGTAGGTTGGGATTGCTACCAGGGGCACATCCCAGACCTTCTTAATTAAGGAATGCTTGAGGGTAGGGATTGTTTGGGTGGCTTTGCTTCTTCTGATCGTGTTTGGGATTAGCTGTGAGTGTGGCAACATGAGAAGTGCTTCTCTGTTTTTGCACATGGTCACGTACATGTTTCCTCGGATGCACAGGCAATTGAGAAAGCTTGTGCTTTACGGCCGGCCTCGAACTTTAGCGGGCGCCGATCGCTACTGTGCATTTGCAGTTTTCCTGCTTGTGAACCCATGTCAAGGTAGCTCCAGCTCTTCTTTCTTCTCTCTCTCTCTCTCTGTCTCTCTCTCTCTCTCTCTCTCCCTCTCTCTCCTCTGGAGATACTCGCGACGGGTTTGGTTGGGCCTGTCCTGGTCGCTGCGACGGCTCGCTTCATTACACCTTTGATATCTTCCTCGCCGGCATATCAACTGGTGTTGGCTGCTCTTTTTGCTCTCGGCACCGCCGATTTGCCGCACCTCCCTCGCTCACACCTATTCCTCGGGCCTTTTCGGAGCAGGCAGCTCCTGTTGACGTGCGTCTGAGGGACGACAACGTGGCCCAACGCATCACTGAGTTGCTGGCGGTCGGAGACACTGCCCTTGACGAGCTTGCACAAAACAGCAGGTAGAGAGCCACCTGCTGCGAGAAGTTACGGGTTGATAGTGTGCGGGTGAGAGCCATTGCTCATGTTCCCACAGGGTCCGCACACAAATCCTGACCGGCTTCCCTCCTTTTCTTTCTCACTGCTGTATTTGTGCAGTCGCCCTTCTCCTTCGCTGGTGGGGCAAAGACAGTCCTCGCCGGACTTTGTGCAACCTCCAGTCCGGTCCCGCTTCCGTTCTGACGTTCGTCCGGTGTGCTGCGTCCTGCTTCGCTGTGTGCGGCTCTCAGCGCCTGCCTGGTGCGCAGCCTTGCAGCGCGACGACTTGCAGCTTTCAGGTCCGCCGTGGACCATGGGTGTTTTTTGATTGTTTATGCATTTCTTTTTCAGGGTCTCTGCTTGTCGATTCGTGGCTTCTCCTGCTGCTTCTTGCTTTTGGCATTCCTCTTTCACGACTTTGGTCGCAGAGAGAAGCAACAAGGCCACACGCTGCATTCAACCTGCCCAAGCAATTCTGCACGTGTCCTGTTTCAGTTAACAATTAAAGGCTGTGCACGTGCAGGCTTGTTTCACTTGATTGCCGAAGCACAAAGCAGGCTGTTGTTGGTCACAAGCTGGCTGGACTTGCTCGGGGCAACAGAGCCTTTGCACAGCAAGTGCCGCGCACACGCAGTGCTTTTGCAACCGGTGCTCCAAGCATTCGAGGATGGACGGGATGCTGACAGCAGAGCCCTTTATCTAGCGGTTGCGCAGGTCCGCGAGCCATTTGCCGCCAGACTTCGTGTCACCACCGTCTTCCTGTTCAGGGACTGCTTTTGAAGTGAGAGGCCTGCAGATGACCGAGAGATGTGCGTTCATTCCAGGATATTGTGCAGTGGCTCGCTCGCACAGCGAGCAAAATGTGGACGGCAGGCAATGGGATAATGCGAAATCTTCACTTCCTGCCCCTCAAATCAGGATTATCAGGCAATGCAGCTGGGTGTCGTGACGAGTTGCGCACTATTGTGCAGATGGAGGCTTGGAGATAGAACATTGTCAGGGCTCAGTCGTGACGTACGGTTTTTATTGCAAAAGTGTTGTGAAGGCACGGGCGGAAAGCCTGCAGAGGCACGGTGGCATGCTGTTACCGAGCTGACTTAACCGAAAGTTGCTGCAGATTGTGCAAAAGGCATCGGAAGGCATGTTGCTCGCTTGCCTGCTGCTGGAAAGTACGACGGACCAGCACTGGACGAGTGATCGCCCTGCTGTGCTTATGCATTGGTCGCCTGATGCACTCTGTCATAACATGTTTGCAAGAGGTACTTCGGCTCCGATCCCTTCCGAGCGTTCGGACGGCTGGTGGAGGTGTTGCTTCCGATCGTCCCCGAGGCCGCACCGTCTCTGCCGCTTCTGCTCAGGTCTTGTCCCGTATCAACGCTGCGCGCACTGCTTGGCAGGTTCGGTGTCATAAGCAGGGTGCATTTGCTTTGCGACATGCTTGCAAAACTCAGCAAATCTCGCTAGGATTCGAGTTTACCGGTTGCAGTGCGAGGGCAGCGACTGCGATCTCAGGCACCACAGAGCCATGTAAGGCATGTGCCGAACTCGCTTACGATATGCTGTCCCTGGAGGTGGCGAGCCTCGGCACAGTGTTTGTCAAGCCTGCTTCTGAGATTGAGCGGAGCTAGACTGCTAGAAGCTAGGCCCAGCCCCTTCCGAACCTCCGGAATGTCTTCAACTCCGCAAGCTGGCACAAGGCTGGCGCAAACGATGGCCACGCGTTCAGACTTGGTCACGAAAGAGCTCGGCAAAGAACTGGGGCTACTGCAGGACGTAAGTGGTGACAGTGCATGGTGCTGAGCGCTTACGCCGGCTAGTCTAGCAGCACTGTAGCAGTCAAGTGCCAGGACGCAATGGGCCAGTTTTCAAACGACGTTGCTATGCAGACCATTCGTGAGGCCAGGCAAAGATTCATGGAGGCATGACTGGCGCGAGTGCACTGTGGCTCGTGCAATGCCATGCGCAAGCAGCATGGCTGTGGTTGAACATGCAAAAGACGCCCCGAGACGTGTTCCTCTTGCGTCCCCGTAGTTGTACATCTCGATCTTGAGCTGACTGCGATATTGGAACGTTTCCACACACGCGCAAGTGCATCGACACATAGCGAAACCAGCTTTTGTTCTGCCTACACGGTCCAGCTAACTGCCCGGTTACATGAGGCATGATTCGCATCCACTTGGCGTGCTGGAAGGGCTGTATTCGTACGCTTAGAATGGACGTCCACTTGGAATGCTTCAACTATGTAACGAAAGCTTTCCGAGCAGGGCTTGAGCTTGGTCTTGCTTTTAGCAGGGGGCAGTCCAGTGCCCACAACCAGCGTATTATTGATAGTATAGGGTCACTTGAACGGTTCACACGAATTGCCTTGTTTTGGGCGGTTTTGGGAGTGATAAATTGAACGGTTCATGGGATTGTCTGATGTGGGGGAGGGGAAAGGCGGGGGCGGGGTTTAATTGCTAAATCGACAACCGAGTTTCACAGCAAAGCCAGTCAAGCTGAGCAGCTGTACAACTCATCCGCGGCTGCCTCCTCCGCAACTGCTTTTGCAATGTGTCCGATGTTTAGTTTCACGGCTGGGGGCACTCTGACAGACTACACGTAATACAGCCCTCCTCCTCCTTCATTCGCAGCGAAGAGTCCGCTCAGCGTCCCCTTCACGGCGGCAAGCCGGCGCCCCAGGGCGCACTCTGCATTGCATAGTCCGGCAAAAAAGCACTGCCCCGGCTGTGTCAGCGCGAACCTCAATCCGCAACCATTGAGATCACTGTACATCGAACAGTCTGGACAACCACCGATGCTCGGAACACACCCCGTCCTGACCGGTATGATAGCCCTTGTGCTCAGCATAGCTGCTGATGCCAACACAACATCTGGCCGGCCTCCCGTCCTCAGCCTCCCAACATGACCCGCTGGGCAGAGCGCCCGGCTCAAGGAGCAGCGAGGCACAGTGCCCCGAGTTGGTCGTTTAACCGTGAAGCTCACGAGATAAGTGGCACGAGATGTTCTAAGGCCTCGACATGCCTGGAGCGATCTTTCGCTGCCCCATTTGCCGAGTAGTCGTATCTGGCAAGTTGCAGCATGACTACTTCTTGGTCCGCATTTAGGCCTGGGGCCGTGCCGCAAGCCTGTCAATACAGCCTTGCAGGCAGTCAGGCGATGTCCCAGGTCCCAAGTGCAAAGGTGCCCGTGCCCAAAGGTGCAGCAGCCGTCACCATTTGAGCACATGTCACTTCGCCAATTGATGAACTCTCTTTTTAAAACGATAGGGGACGTAGCCGCCCTCATCATAAACACACTCATCACAAATCACAGCGTGCAAGCCTACCCCATACGCAATTTTCAATGGAGGCCACAGGCACATGGGACCAAGACGCTGCCATCGGTTTGAAGCACATTGCCCGGGCTGCCGCCGCAAGAGCGGGTGAGGAGGCTGATGCCGCCCACACCAGCCTACTGCAGGAACTGTGTGTCGCCACGCTGTCCTGGAGCGCCCGTCGTGCCTTTTTCAATTGGGAGAACCCCTTGTAGTGGGACGGGGTGGTTGGTCAAAACGAGCTTGGCCTTCCCTCACCGGTCCCGTGGTTCGAAGTGGCTGCAGATTAGATGTGATGTTGGTGCTAGTGTGTGCAGCGCAACTGACGTACGGATTAACCTGAAGGCTAGGTCCGCTCAGTCTTTTGCTGCGGCCTGCTAGTGCAGAGCTGCAGAGTCAGCAGCTGTAGGCTAGCAGCATGTACTGTGTTCAACGTAGCACTTCTACAGAAGTTAGAGGTTGCTCTGTCAGAGACCGTCATTCCGAAGGCCTCTAGTGTGCGAAAGAACACGACTACTTCCAGCACTGATTCAAAAGACAGGATGTAGTCAAAGGTATCGGCCAAGTGATCCTCATCGGTAAAGACGGTGAGGATGCGCCGGACCACTTCCATCCCAACCTCATCGGCCAGGGCTTGACTGAGCTCGTGAGAGAATATGAGCCCAAAAAGGAGGGCTGCCGAGCAGCCGTTTCGAATTCCCTGGGTGCTGCGCTCTTTGTCGTGCAGAATGGTGTCGTGAATGTTGACATGCCAAGACATCTGCACATCGACTAGGTCAGGTGGCAGTCCAATGGTTTTGTGGTGTTGGGCCCGCAGGGCCCAGAGTAACAATCTAGATCATTGCTGGGCCTGGAGGGCGGGATATGCTCTCGTGGGCATTTTGGCTTCAAGTAATTTTGGCCCAGTTTTGACCAAGGTAGGTCGCAATGCAATGGGAGATCCAACTGAAGAGCAGCTTTCCCGCTGCTTGAAGTTGGGTCATGCCGCTGATTACGTGGGTCTTGCAGGCAGCCCCACAGATCAGCTGACAGTGAGAGGGTCCTTGTTCGATATTGTCGGAGTTGCGGATGACGCGCCACATCCGCCTCTCAAGGGTAGACAGCTCGCGGTTCCGTGGAACGAGTGGAGCCCTGCCATGATGATACACAGAACCGGAAGGCTCGTATTTTACCGAGGCGACTGTTCATTACCCATCACTCTTGAATGAGAGTTTGGCTAGAGCGCTGACATGTGAAAGTGCATCCATTTCAGAGCTCCAGCCAAAGCCTCATGATGCGCTCCCTGTCGAGGACCTTGCAAGCTCCACGGAGGGCAGAAAGCGGACTTCTTTGGACGGCCTCCATGGGACTCCCCTCGAGGATCTGCCACTACCCACAGACTGGATCAATAGTGTGCACCTTGAAGTGGCCCAACTGATCAGAAGGATCTGTGGCTGGAAGCATCTTGAGGGTGATGAGCTGTCGTACATAAATGTAAGTGTCAACACAGAGACTTGCAAATCGCCTTTGAAAGCTGAGTTCTGGTCGTTGTGGACAGAGACCGTAAACGATCCGGGCAAACACCTCGTGCAGTGGGTTCGTTCAGGCGCACCGGCAGGGATTCTGTCCCACCCGGAGCTAGACGGGCTGTGCGAGCAAGCAGAGTCTGAAGACGAGTCTGTCGGGCCAGAAATTTTATGCACTGACTTTTCTTTTCATTTCAGAATTATTCAGGGGTGGAGCAAAGCCCGGCTGCTTGCGAGGCCATCCAACAGTACGTGCGAAAAGGGTATTTGCTACCCTTTAATTCTCTTGAGGAATGCCGGGCCCACCTTCATGGCAAGGACCCAGCTCTCAGCAAACTGGGCTGCATTTCCAAAACCAAGATCGATTCGGAGGGTCGCATGGTAGTAAAGCATAGGATCATTTTGGATGCCAAACAGTCCTGGGTTATCTCTGCAACCCAGAAGAGATTCAAATCCGAGCTCCCCAGGCTGGGGGACGCTGTCAATGACTGCGTTTCCTTCATGTCCGATTTGCAAGAGAACGAAACCGTCGAGCAACTGGTGGCAGACATCTCGGATGCATCTGGCTTGTTCCTCTGAGCCCTGCAGAGCGACAGTTCTTTGTTACACAGTTTCGAGGGCAACTACCTCGTTTTCCAGAGCACGGCACAGGGTTCCCGCACTGCACCGCTTGCATTCTGCGCGCTCATGTCTGTAGCATGGCAAGATGGGCGAGAGCAACGCACCGGAAGGGTGCGTATGGACCAAGCAAGTGTCGCAACCTCTCAAATGGATTCTCGCTTTCGTTCGTGAATTGGAAATCTTCATCTAAGAACATGGATGGTGGCCGACTATGCCATCGCTGGTTCGTAAGTCAGCTAAAGCAGTGCTTGCTGTTGACGGCGCCACTGTCGAGTACGTAGCTGATGTGCCACACAAGTTCGAAACTGAACTTCTTGGCATTAGTTTTGGGGACTGCTCCTCCCAGCATGTCTTGGAGTGCCTGGCTGGATTAGTTGGCTGCATCGCAGATGCAAGCTCGTTCTCCATAGTGACAACGTGGGTGCGCTAGTTCTTCTGTCTCATTTGCACACCAGCTCAAGCAGAAACGCGGTAGTAGCACGTGAATTTGCGTTAGATTTGGGATGGGCTGCGTTCCATCCTAAGTTGGCTGAACATGTCCCAGGTTTTTCAAGCAAGACCCG
Source organism: Symbiodinium sp. CCMP2592 (assembly GCA_905221615.1). Lineage (NCBI taxonomy): Eukaryota > Dinophyceae > Suessiales > Symbiodiniaceae > Symbiodinium > Symbiodinium sp. CCMP2592. Next base: position 109,504 of record CAJNDT010000256.1, on the reverse strand, counting down.
TGATGCTTTAATCCGTTTGTCTGACCCCTCCGGTAAGTATCCCGTGAGCACTCATGGTGGCGCTCACTTTTTCTTCCCCAGCTCTCTCTCCGCTAAGCCGGACGGAGTACACAAGGGAGCGAGGGCCGATGGTTGATCGCCACGCATGAGCAAGAAGCAAAAGCTTCCTTACACAGTCAATGCGATTTCGAGCAGATCTGTTCTGGATTTCAAGCGACCAAGCGACAAGCCTCCGAAAGCTAACCTGCTTCATTGGAAAGCTGTGACTGTTTCTGCGAGGGAAGGCTTCCAGTCTGTGACTGTTTCTGCGAGGGCAGGCTTCCACTCTTCTTCGCTGTCTGGTGCGTCATAGAACTCGTGTAGATCAGCCCCCCCCATGTGTTACTCGTCTGGTGGCTCGTCGGCTCATGCCATAGAGGTTACTACGTCCTCGCCCTCAAAACGGAAGGCGTTGGATGAACTGGAAAGGGATGTGCATGCACGCACAAGCCATGCCCCGAGGAATTCCCGATGGACGACATGGCGAAAGTTCCACGTCGCCTGGTTTGGCGATGAAGTGTTCATCCCGCTGACGAGGACGAAGCTTCTGGCAGTTTCTTCCATGTTCAAGGCTGGAAAGTTCGTGAGCTTCGCTGGATATTTGTCCCGCGCAAAAGAAGAACACGCTCTGGCAGGGCATGAGTGGAACGCCCTTCTGCAACGGACTGCAAGGATTGTCGCAGATCTGTCACCAGAGGTTTGTCTACCAAACCTGCTTCTGCGCCGTTTGACTTTGAGAAGATCATGCACAAGGCGTCATCCCCCGTTCTGATCAATGGCTCCGGTCAGGAGCCCTTCGAGCCGGCGACCATGGTTTGCATCGGCACGTTATTCATGTGCAAAGAAATCGAGCTGTCTGGGGCACTTGCCTCTGAGATGTGGGTCAATCACAACGAAGAGAGGTTGTATTTCATGCTTCCTGCATCGAAAACCGACTGCAAAGCTAAAGGCACCATCAGGTCCTTGGATTGTCTCTGCTCTATCACAAGATTTTGCCCCGTGCATCTGGCGTCGGGTTATCAGGAGCGCCTGTTCAGAAAGTTTCCCGAGTGTGATGGTTGGCATCACGACTTGTTGCCACTTTTTCCGAAGATGGACGGCACGCCATTCGAGAAGGCAGCGATCGTTGGTTACATTCGGGACCCGCTCAGAGCAAGAGGTGGCTTGTCTAAGGATCACGCCGGGAGATGGCTACACTTTGGACACTGGACCCCATCACAGTGGGAATCCACGGCAGATGGAGCTCAAGTGCCATTTTGAGGTACATCTGGGAGTCTCCTTTGGAACCTCTGGCCTTCCGAGTGCTCAAGGCAGGTTCACAGTCCGTTTGACGGTCTTGAAGGATCGTCTCGACAAATTGGACCGCATTCTCGAAGACAAAGGTGACGTTGATCGCATGGTCACCAAAGAAGTGTTCAATTCGAGCTCCAAAGCGCTTCGTCGTGCGACCCGACGTAGCTGACCAGCCAAATGAATGGCGCACTTACTGCAGATGGCCATTTGCAGGTTTGAAACACGTTAGTGTATTTGCGGAAGGATCTGTGCCTGAAGGGGCCTTTTCGTCCTAGATGTTTTCGCCCGACCCCGCGTGTTAACAGCTGTCAAAGCTCACAGTCCGATTCTTTGGACGATTGCTCTTCGGATCTCGACGAGTAGTCGGGTTTGGATTGGGCTGGAAGCCCACTTTTTCTCTTCCGAAGCTGATCGTCGGCAAGCATTTAACGGTGCAGGCTCTGCTCCGCCATCGTTGTTTTCCTTACAGACGATGTGAGTTCAGCAGCCTGCCTTCTAAAAGAAGTCAACGCGGGAGGGTGGGTGGATTTTGATCCTGATTGTTGTGCTGGGCCCGCAGGGCCCGAAGTAATAAACTAGATCATTGCTGGGCCTGGAGGGCGGGATATGCTCTCGTGGCCATTTTGGCTTCAAGCCATCTTGGCCGAGTTTTGCCCACCCATCCCACCGTAGGGTTTGGATTGGGCTAGAAGCCCACTCTTTCTCTTCCGAAGTTGATCGTCGGCAAGCATCTAACGGTGCAGGCTCTGCTCTGCCATCGTTGCTTTCCTTACAGACGATGTGAGTTCAGCAGCTCTCCTTCTAAAAAAAGTCAACGCGGGAGGGTGGGTGGATCTTGATCCTGATTGTTGGGCTTGGACCTTGGCATCTTGTCAAAGGCCAGTGCCTCTAGCCTCTGTTGCAGGTTTCACAGGACCGCCACCGCCCAGGCCCCCCCCTGCCCGCGCCGCCGCCCGCCACCGCCACCGCCACCGCCATTGCCACCGCCAGCCCTGCTCCTGCTCCTGTTTCTGCTCCTGCTACTGCTCCTGCTGCTGGTGCTGCTGGTGCTGCTGATACCACTTCTGTTACGACAGCAACAACAACTGCTACTGCTGCTGCTGCTGCTCTGCTACTGCTACTGCTACTGCTACTGCTACTGCTACTGCTACTGCTACTGCTACTGCTACTGCTACTGCTACTGCTACTGCTACTGCTACTGCTGCTGCTACTGCTACTGCTACTGCAGCTGCTACTGCTACTGCTACTGCTACTGCTACTGCTACTGCTACTGCTACTGCTACTGCTACTGCTGCTGCTACTGCTACTGCGACTGCGACTGCCACTGCCACTGCCACTGCCACTACCACACGGCCACGGCACCACCACCACCACACCACCACCACCGCCACCGCCACCGCCACCGCCACCGCCACCGCCACCGCCACCGCCACCGCCACCGCCACCGCCACCGCCACCGCCACCGCCACCGCCACCGCCACCGCCACCGCCACCGCCAACCGCCCCCGCCGCCGCCGCCGCCGCCGCCGCGCCGCCCGGCCGCGCCGCGGCCGCCGCCACCCGCCACCCCGCCACCCGACCCCACCGCACCGCCACCGCCACCGCCACGCCGCCACCGCCACCGCCGGCCACCGCCACCGTTGGCCACCGCCACCGCCGCCACCGCCACCGCCGGGCCGGCCACGCCACCGCCGAACACCGCCACCGCCGCCAACGGCCACGGCCACGGCCACGGCCACGCCACGGCCACTGCCACTGCCACTACCCACACCACCACCACCACCACCACCACCACCACCACCACCACCAGCACCACCACTACTACTAAGACGACGACGACTGCTATTACTATTATTATTTTTATTATTATTATTGTTATTATTTTTATTATTAGTATTATTATTAGTATTATTATTAGTATTATTATTAGTATTATTTTTAGTATTATTATTAGTATTATTATTATTATTGTTATTATTATTGTACTCTCGCGGATAAAAGCCCGCTGACTTGCCGGGCCGACATCCACTCGGTTAAGAAAATCGCCGAGCTTTCGTTCTCCATGCCTCCGGCGTTCTGCGGCCTTCAAGCCCAGTTCAAACAGAGTCCAGATTGTGTTTGCTTCGGTTTAGGCGATGATCTTCGCATGAGTGTCTGCTCCTGCGCCAGTGTGGCCTGCGATGTGCACTGTTCAAATCACCTGACACGTCAAGTAACACTGTTATCACTAACAGGCCTCGGAAGTGCCAAATGGCTTCCACATCACCGACTGCAAGTCTGCATCTCCAACGACAAAGCGTAAGCCATTGTAAATCGCATTTGCCACTTGACGAAGCCTTTTCTGGCAAACCACGGCCTGGAAGGGCATGCTTCGCATAGTCTTGACATGCTTCAAGCATCCAGTGCCAAGAAAACCTCTCTACCTTCGACGCTGCTTCTTGGGCAGCAATTGTTTCGCAACTGAAAACTGCATGCATGAGCCTGTGTCTAGACCGGAAGCCATAATTACGGTGTGTGCCAGATTCTTGCCTCTATGCCTGCGTCGCACAGGCGCTCTAGCGGCGCTGCAGAGACTGTGTGCAGTCATCGCCCTGTTGCAAAGCTTGGTAAGTTTGACGCTCTGGTTGTGGAATGTCTGCGAATTGCCGCATCCAGCAAAAACACATGAGAGCACACATGGCAGATGCTCTTCCAAAACACCGGAGGTACCCGTCCAGCTTTGCGTGCTTTCCGCGCGAATGAGATGCTGCGATCATTTCTGCCACCGAAATGTCGTCACATGAGATTGGCGAACGGGTGCCCCAAAGCGATTTCCGTACGTGGGCATTGACAGGACGGACGGCCCATTGAGTCTTTTCAATGAGAAAGCATCCCCCCGTCTATCGGGGTCAAAGCAGGCCACCTTCGGTTGTGAGGGCAAACGGGGCGCCAGGGTCCGAGCAGGGGAAAACGAAGCCTGCGCCCAGAAGTCTTAGCATGTTTTTCATCCAAGCCCTCGTTGGGGTGAGCCGCGGCCAAGAGGGTTCCCACGACTTGTTCATCTCCCCGACCTTCCGCTTTTCACGTTGGCATTTCTGCAGTTAGCTTCTTCAACGTCAACGTAAAGTCTGTTTATTGCGTCGAGTCGCGGATGTGAAAGCCGATGTTTTTTTCGACCGTTTCACAGATTCCCTTCCTATTGGTTTCCGCCAGCCAGTTCCTTCGTAGACAGGCTTTTTGAGTCTTTGCAGTCTCCGGGCCTTTTTCGGCTTTCAGCGGTTAGCTGCGATTTAATATCGCAGCTTCATCGGATGCTTGCCTGGTCATGGCGAAAGTGTATCTAAACTCGCCTGGCCCTCGAGTTTTGGGTTTTGGAGACTCGGAAACTGGGAGGAGTTTGATTGGGATGGACCAGTTGCTGCGCCGAGCACTTGGTGCGCTACATGTGAAGTTTTCAGTACTTGCGCACATGCGCAACTCAGGAGTGGAAGCTCGGAAGGTGACGGACTTCACTCTGCGTCCATGCCCACATGCAGATGTTTAGGAAGTAGCTCGGGGTGGTAAAGTGTGTTCAAATTGCAGGTGGGCAGCTGCACCCTGGTGAAGCTGCGCCGCTTTTCTCTTCGCTGACGGATGAGCCGGTGGCTGCAGCGCCTTCAGTGCTGAGTTTTGCAGAGATGGAAGGCAGTGTGAGTTCGCAATCAGTGGATCTGCCGCAGTGACACGCAAGGCAGCATCGTTGGCGCAGGCTCTGCTGAAAAAGAGTGTTTAGGCTTGCCAGAGTCCAGAGACTGCTACACAAAATACTTGAAGGGTTCTCATACCCTGGTCATGGCATCGCAGTTCCGAGAATGAGAACAGCAAATAACAACACATGTTGCACCAGGTGTATCGGGGCATACTTACTGACGGCACTGAGGCCGGGTCATCTGTCAAAGTACCCGACACCGAAATGTGCAGACAGGTTGCCGTCAAGGTTCAAAGGCCTGGACTTGCGGAGCTTGTAGGCGCCGGAAGGGCCTGAAGCTCACAAAGTTTGAGTCCAGTGTACTTTTGATGCTGGCAGGCCTAGATTTCTACGTGCTCAGACGAATCCTGTTCACCGTGAATGTATGGAACTTACGGTCGTTCGGCAGATCTTTTGATCGCCTACACATTTGCACCCCTGGTATCCCCTGGTCTGCACTTCGAAAATGTTCTTCAATTATTCTTCAGAAATCGAAGACTGCTCTGACCGACTCTGCGAACTTGCTTCGGCTAGTTTCGTTTGGTATCGCTACCAGAGCCTGTCCAGGCATTTCACAGCAAGTAGGCATGTTGCCGAATTATCAGTAGAATGGATCGTGTTGCTGGCAAGGGTTTCGGGCTTGAAGACCGCAAGCCATTCGCATCTCACAATGCTAGGGGTTGGGACAGGGGCAGAACTCGGGCAAGGGCTTTGCGACAACGAGATCTGATCATTCGTGCCCCACAGGCAGGAGCATGCGGATTCCAAGGACTTCTCCCGAGCAGTTGAGAGTACTTGGCGATCTTGCTGCGCAGCTTCGGACGTTTCGTTGGCGCATGGTTCACCCCTTTGTGTGCTTAAACTCGCACCGGCGCCGTCGTTCATGTGACGATGTTAAGACAAGGAAACAATCCTCGCCTCTGTTTCGGGGACTGGGGCGGGACTCGTTAACACAACAACATCTTGTCAAGTTTTCAGTGGAGGAACCCAAGCTACAACGGGATAGGCAGCACGGGGGCTACATGCCTCCCAGAGATGCTACCAAACAAAAAGGCTCTGGACAGGCTCTGATATCTCTTGGGACGCCAAGGAACGTACCTGCAGTGATTCATTACGTAAGAATCAGTTACACTCTTTGCTGTATATTGCTGATCCTCGCTCTTGCTTGCTACAATCTGCAAGCCGCTGATCCACTTTTTAGTAAGCCAGCCAACAAGGTAACCCAGCGTAGTGAGAGGTCCACTGCAACACGTTCTTGACGTCCTCAGTTGTGTTCCTTTGAGCTCATTTCAGAGTTTCTATCACGCATTTGAGAACGACAGCCAGGGTTTGCCTGGAGTTCGAGTGTGAATTGGGCATGGCGGGAAGCAGCAATTCTTGGTTAGGTTTCAACAGGCTCCAACCAAAACAGACCGGCAAGTCTAAGTTGAACCGGAAAGTCTTTTGAGCTCGAGAAACACTGAGTTCAGGTGGCACTGACCTTGAGCACCCAGTTTGAGCATGAAATCTGGTTCCATGTTGAGCATTCATGACAATTTCTAAAACTTTTGTTAGTCATTCTGTCCTCGTTTATCGCAACCTGGCGTTTTGCCTGTGCCGCGCTGCAATGGAAATCAACATAAGAATGTCCAGAAGCCGGAGGACATCCTGACAGCTTTCGCTGCACTCAGTCAGCAGCCATCGGCAACGACAACATCTTCGGCACGATCCAACTGCAGCACGCCACCCTGGGACGCACAGAATCACCCGGGCCATACTTCCGACGTGAAGATCAGAAAGCACCAACACCTTAGCCCTCGACCAAGGCCATCGTTGACACAACCGCTCCGCAAGACTCCAGGACCCCACCAAAGCCTGTCCTCATCAACAAGCAAAAGGACAAGGAGAGTGGACAGTCAAGGTCCAAAACAAGACCTACAAGATTAGACAGCCGAGGTAGAAGTGACAGCACGAGATTTCGGAACAAAGTCACCTTGAGGCCCAGGTCCAATTCACATCGGCGGAACTCTTCTCCACCAAGAACTTCAACAAGATTTTCCCCGCCCAGAACAACAAGGAGATCGCCCCCAACCCAGAACATCCAAAAGATCACCTCCACCAAGAGCTCCACCACGTGGGCCAGACCGCCACCAAGAGAGACCCAAGACATCAGGGCGAAAGATAAGAGCCCGAGTCCCCCAAGCCAAATTGCTTTCCCCAAATGCATCAATCAGTACTTCGTCGACTGGAGTGCCTTCGAGATCCACCAGTACCCAGAGTCGTGCCAAGGCATCGCCGGCATGGACATCCGGGACGGGACCATCGCGCATCTCAGTCGACGTGGCACGGACGAGCTTCCTCGCACCGTCGCCGAGACCGTGTTATGGTCCCAGCTACACAAGGTTTTACAAGGCCTAAGATTTCGCCGCTCGTCGACGAGTTCATGCAGCACGTCAAACCATAGACCCACGTCAAGAACAACGCAGCCAAAAACCCAGTGCAGGACAGCCAAGCAGCCCAGCGAATGCAGCTGGAGGAGGAAGCGGCGAAGTACAAATTGCGACTACGACGAGCAGGAATGGAGGTCGCCCCGCAAAAAACGCTACCAGTACAAGCAAGACCCAGAGTCGCAGCACACCTCGACGTCACAGTCATCCCAGCCGGTACCACCCGTTCAGAAGCAGCAGCAACCGGAGCCCCAGTGCCGCCGTGTCTTCAACAAGGAGATATCAAAAAGGCTTTTGGCTACCAGACGATGCTGGACGAGCCCTCCAACGTCGTGATGAAGCAAGGCGGACAGACGCCACCCTTCAGTATGACATCGTTGAAGACATGGGTCACAAACATCAAGAACACCCTCCCAGATGACAAGTACTAGTTACTAGCCCTCGCCCGCTGCGTCACTCAAGTCCAAGAGATCCTCCAGGAGAGCGACCACAAGAAGCCACAACTCCAGGAAATGCTTACAAGGTGGGGACTGCCCATTCCATTGATGACGTCAGCGGCGACCACACCGAAAGTGCTGCAGCGACTCATCGCCGCGGTCACCTTCTTCGCTGTGTTACGATTGCAAGAAGTGCAACGGAGTCTTAGTCACGCAGACAGCGCCAAGGCCTTCGAGCAAATGCAGCACATCGTAGAGTGGGCGCAGCTTTTGCTTTTGTATGCACCGGATCTTTGATTTGGCTGGCAGGATTCCTTCACCTTGTCTTTTTTTTCATCGAACCAGACAGACGGTATCAATTCAGCAGTTCAAACAAATACCGACTACGAGAAAAAGGCGCGGTGCTAGGGCTGTTCACATACCCCAAGATGACGCAGCCCTATGCAGTTTATGTCAAGCTGAAGTTCCCCGCGCTCAATAGTTCGGGCTATGCTGAAGCCGGCAAGGCTGCACCGTGCCGCTAAATCGGCTCCCCGAACATCCAAGAGAGAGTACAATCGAATCGCAAAACTTCGACAACTGCAACACCTCAAACTTCCCAAAACTGAGATCGCCATCAGATACTGGAGCGACTCCCAGACCTACGACCAGTTCAGCACGATCCAGCTTTTGCAGCACCAGGAGTGTATAGACGCTGGGGTTCATTGTCTTATGCAGGGATGGCAGCCCAAGCTGAATTACACCTTCGTTACGAAAGCTTTCGTGAAGAAGGCTCATGGCTTTGTTCCCAGAAGACAACAACCTCACCTCAAACAGGTGCAAGTCTGGAAGCTCTTCTACGCCATCGCCAGCGACACTAGGCAGGACTATGACACCAACCGAGAGCTCCGCAGCGCAAAGGTTCAGATCCTCGATGCCAGTATTGAGCATTCACAAAAGCTCGAGGCAGCACCTACATAGTCGTCCCCCGCAGGAGGTACGTGTGTATCGTCGTTTTCATGCAGTTGCGAGAAGCTCTTGGAAATTCAGCAGGGGCGACGTGCCTTCCAGGGTGGTTGCCTAACAAAGAAGCTGTGGAAAGGCATTAAAATGCCTTGGGACGCCAAGGGACGTACCTGCGGTGATCCAGAACGTAACGACGTAAGAATCCGCTACATTCTTGGCTGTATAATCATTGATGATCCTCGCTGTCGTTTACTACAATCTGCAGGCCGCTGATCCATTTTTTCAGCAAACCAGCCAACAAAGTAGCGCAGCTTATTGAAAGGCCCATTGCAACATGTCCTTGACGTTTTCAATTGTGTTCTTTTGAGCTCATTTCTGAGGTTTTATCGCACAATTGAGAACGACGAGCCAGGGTTTGCCTGGAGTTCGAGTGTGTGTGTGTGTGTGTGTATGTGTTTGCTGCAACAAGCCAGGGCATGATTTTATCAAGGGCCAAGTTCAAGTCTGGCCGTTGGGCCCACCCATAAGTGCAAAAAGATCTGCCGACTGCAAGTTCAAGTCCGGGGGCCTAAGGTCTAAAAACAGGCTGTGCGATTGTCCGCTTGCGGTTCACACCTCGAACGGCTTACAAGTCCGGAAACATGTTTGATGTCAGAGATCTGACAATCATGCGATGACAGGGCGTAGTGTCAGGGTCATAGTCCGGCTCATTAACCGAGAAGGGGAATTGATCCAAGAGAACGTCACCACGGGGTTGCTTCGATGCAGTTCGTCATACGAGAGGGGGGCTAGCTTTACACCCTCGCAACTCGGACTTGCTTTCATATGTGGCATCGGGGAATGGTGCATCAAAACGTCCCGAGAGCTTGAGTACTCTTGAGGTCTCGATGCCTTCATTTGCACGAGGGTTCCAGCGCTAATATCATGTCCGGCCTATTGCAGCTTCATCATCGCTTGACGGTCTCGAGGAAAGTGGTCAAGCCAGAAGAGTTTTAAACCAGCCTCGGTTCGCAAATCGTCAGTTGCTTCCGTGTCAAAACAAACAACACGATGTTTGTCGTCCAGTACGGAAGCAACAGCAATAGGGCAGTAGTCACGAGAGGTATGGGAGGAACGTTTTTCGTCGAGGGCTGTTGACTTCAGTGTTTCTTTCAGCACGAGTACTTCTTATGTCGATGTGTTTCGGGGATTCTTTAGCATGCCGCCGTCTTGTCAGAGCCCCAATTTCAGCCTATTGTGAAGGCTTTGGATGTTGATTCGAGTTTCAGACTTTGCAATCGCTGCAAAAAGGATTCAAGGCCACCCCCAGCCTTGGTTTGTTCCATCTGCCATAGAGCCCAAGCGCACGACCCCGGTGATATCAGCAAGACATTGAGAGGAATCGTGATAACAGGAATGTCGTTATGCCGCCTGCTGTATCATGTTGGCTGACCCGTACCTCCGAGCACCTTGGTTCTGAGGCGATACTGGGTGCTACAAGGAGTTCTGAGATCGCGCAGTATGCACCTCGGACTAGTGACTAGCACCAAACCTGCGCGCTACGGCAGAAAAACAGGTATCCAGCTCTTAACAAGGGCGCCTGTGGCATCGACGTGCATCCCGAGGTCGGTCTTGGACGAGGTCGGAGACGGGCTTTTTGCCGAGCTTGATTTCGTGCAAGAGGCCCCGCACCTGTCTTTCCAAGTGGTTTAAGTATAAGTTAAGAAGGCATTATCCACGCTGTCTGCCAGGCCAGGCATGCTGAACTATTTCAAAGTCTTTATGGCGCAAAATGTCCTGACGTGGTCGTGCCTGAGGCACCCTAGCTGCTCTAGCTACTCTTCGGCAGCAAAGGGAAGTGCCTTGAGAAGTGATTGCTGTGGCTGGGGTGCAGGTTATTTGGTCCCGGACCAGTACTCGAGTGGCCGCCTTGAGAGAGGATTCGCGGAGGATCTATAGCCATGCTATGTCCGCCGAGGTCCTGACGACCACGTGGTTGCATGGTCGCAAGCCTCGAGACTTGAGTGCACAAGAAAAGCTGCGCCTGGTAAACCTGGCAGGGCGCCTGCCTGAGCTTGTAGCGGCGTTAGGTGACCGACGTAGCTGGATTGCAAATTTCCGAGTGCTGCCTAGGCCATGCTTGTCATTGTCATCCTTGCGTGTTTGGAGCTGGAGACCATGCAATCACATGCAGGCATATGCAAGCTAAACGCCTGACCCCAACTCGAGAGGCAATTAATGGACGCCGGTTTCGTGCATTGTGACCCACATGAGGGCAACATGCGTCTTGGCAGCTTCATTCAATTTATTTGTTCGATTCGGCGACCGTTTGGCGCTGAGTTTCCTTGATGTTCCGAGGATGCTTCTCGACGATGGACGCCTCGGTTTGATCGACTTCGGCCTGGTGGCGCAGATGACAGCGGTTCATCAGGCCTTTTGTGCATTCAGCCACGGCTCTCATATCCCAGAGTGCAGCAGGAGAGCATGGCCTCCGCAATCCTCAGCCTGTTGGCGGAAGATTACAAAGCACTGGTGCCGAGACCTCATCTGCTTTGTCGAATGTGTTTTCTTCGTTGAGTCTGCTGTCTGAGGCCGTGCTTTCGAGGAATGGGTATTCTGAGTTCCGAGCGAGAAGATGACGAGGATTTAAAGCGACCGGGCGAAGAGCAGCATCCCTTCCGAGCTTCAATTGGAAGTCGGAAGTCAAAACAGACAGTTTCGTGCATCGCGCTTGGCTGGCCAGGCCCTTTGCAATAGCACTGGAGGAGGCTTTGCAGGGAGGGCAGAAAGATGCAAAGCGATTGGTGCAGGCCTGGCTGACTCCCACTAAAAGTCGGATGCACGTGAAGACGTGAGGATGGCATGGGAGTGGACCGTCGACGTGCCTTTGGACAGCTCATCACTTGATCGGATTTCAAGGCGAACGCAGACGCTGGCCGTGCTTCGGTTGGCTGAGGCTGTATGAGGAACTGAGCAACCTAGCCTTCCGTCGGATTCCTAGTTTACGGAAGCCTGGATATCAACAGAAAGCCTCACCGTTTCAGTGTAGATCCAGATCCAGCAGGCTACTACTTCACCTTGCCGTGAAGACCTAAGCCCTCCCACCGCAAAGGGCAGCCTTGAAAAAGGCCTCTTTTCGCTCAGGTCTTACTATGTGCTTGTGATGCGTTCCTTCGTGACGCAGCTCGATAGCAACGGAACGTGGGCGGTCTGCATGCTGGTGACATGTGGTTGTAAAGAGAGAAAGGCTGGAAGGAATAGCTTTCGCCGCCGATCCGGACTTCAACATGCGACCCCTTCGATGTTTCATGAGACATTGCAAGGCTCGTGCCGGAGTCGTGCTGTATGAGAATGTCATGTCCCAGGGTCATGTGGAGCACAGCAGGTACACAACATCATCGCCGTTTGCTCTGCGGAGACTCCTGCCTGCGCCTCATGTGACAGCCTATAGCAACAACCTGGGGCTGCAATGTTCCGTCGTGCGCCCAGGATGCCCCGCACTGCAACTGGCAGGAAGCTCTTGGAAGAAAGGCTCGTGGAGAGACAGGACGGCCACGCTGCTGCAAGTGACCTGCACTTGCACCGCGTCTCAATTCTAAACCCCGGATCGCGAGGAGTCCGGACTGCGACTGAGGCACGAATGCGAGCTTTCCATCATGGCATGATGGTTTGCGAATCTCTGTGAACCGAAAACAGCCAGCAAGTAAATGTCGCACGAGGAACCAAGAGCAAGTACGGGGCGAGATCTGACCTGACAGCACCTAATCTATCAACCGGTGAGCAATGCGTTCCTTTCTTCCTCTGCGCATCTCTGCGCACAAGGGCGATCATACTTGATCTTTCTGCGCGGTGATGTTCGAATGGTTGGCTGCTCAAGCTTGCTCCGGGGCCATGCGCATGCCTTTCAAGCAAACGTCATGAACGTTCGACTCTGACCACCTGATTCCCTTGGCGAGACACGCGAGACAAGGCGATTCGAGGAAAAGATTTCAGCATAGCACAGACACCAACTTGAAGAGGGTTTGAGGACAAAACCATAATATTTCTGGATGCCAGGTTGTGGTCGCTTTTGCAAGGCCGGCTCATGTACGGCAAGAGGCCTGTACCGGCGTGGTCGTGTGGTTCGTGTGGCAGCGGAGCTCAAAGTGCGGTGCACTTCCAGCAGGTCTTCTAAGCAAGACGTCACCGGTACGGTCGGCACGGCCGGGCTGCTCGCATTTTCAGAAGGTCAAGGCCAGGCCGCCGAATGAATGGCCGCAAGGTCTCGAGAACTGTCATGGAGGCTGAGAGCGGCTTGCAGACGTAGACGACGCAGCGACTACATGGCAAGACAATGCTCAAGTCTGCTTTGAGGTCCTCATTACAGTTCCCCATGGACGCGCCTTGCGGCGAGTCCTCGTGCGAGGCTCAGCACAAGAAGTCTTGCATATGTGATAGTTCAGCTTGGGCAGATAAGTCGACAACTGGGTGCTTGCACCACATACATAAGCGGTGCTGTCTTTGTGTCATTGCTCGATGCTCGCCTAGCCTGCAGTTCACGACTGCACAGTGCGCAGAGTTGGTACATCCCATCCACGACTTAGTAGACTGTAGTCAGGCAACGCTGGATAGTGTCAGCCTCATCGAGGACATGCCTGCCGCTACGCACTCCTTGTGGCGGTTTGTGTAGGACATTGCACCGTTGAGGTGCGCGAAGACCTTGCTTGCAAGTGCCTCTGTGTTCAAGAGCTGCTCTGAAAAACGGACATGTTCAGAGGACTTGACGGCACCGGCCACAGCTCCGCTCAGACGTGTTGCAGCAAAAGCCCGCGGCTCATGCACCTCCGAGCATGGCTGTTCGCTCGCCGTTGTCAGCGTGTCAGTCGCTATCCAACGGTGCGAGAGTTGCGAGCCCAGAGGCATGTAAGACATGCAGAGATAACAGTCGCATTACTACCCCAAACTTTCAGATGCTGGCCGCAAATCGAGGACCTTGACCTCACGTGAACCATCGTGAACCCGTAATCCTGGGCCATGTCAGGTCCTGCTGTCCGGCGGGACAAGCTCTTGCCGTCGCAGGCATTTCCTAGCATGCCTGATGTCATGTCCCCAACAGCACACTTCTGAAGTTGAGGTCTCCTCAACGGTTGCTGAAGCGGATAATGCTGAAACACCTGCGGCGAGCGGCCGAAACCAGGCCAGATCGGGATGCCCACCAAGAAAGCCTGATATTTTTGATATAACCATGCAAAGCACCATCGACGAAACCTCAAACCGCACTGAATCGCACCTCAAGAAGTCATTGAATTAAACTGCGTCCTTTTCAACATCAGCTGCTGTTTCTTGTCGTTAGCAGAGTCGACTGTGTTTGCAATGAGGTTCGGCAATGTGCAGTATAGATCGATGTAAGTTTCGCCAGCCAGCTGAAGCCGAATGGAGACAGTACATACAGCAAACAACTCAATCATCGTACATCAGTAGCGCCGCAATGCCTTAGCTTTGCTGTTGCCGTTTGTCCTTTACGGATTGTCCGACTGCGAGTGTCAAAAAGTCATGCAGCATTTTGAGCCGTGCACTTACCCTTCGGACACCGGGCGTGTGTGTTTCGATGCGGGGCACTACAACCACTGATGCACGGTACACGGCACCACGACTGCTGGCATTGAGTGGCTTGTGGATTGCATTCTGAACGGGATGTTGCTTCTCAGCTTGAAGCATTGCAGCGTGACGGGACTTGCGATGCTGCCTTCTGGCTTTACATATGGTTTCGCCATGCATGCGATGGTACTTCACACGGCCAATCTTTGTAGCAACAGCCTGGCGGGATGCCAACTGCTGCCTTCAGGGACTGTGTTTTCCTACTGGCCCTAAACAATCTAAAGTGATCAGAGCTGTTTTATGGTGCAAGTCCCCCATGGCCAGAGGAGCACCTGTGAGACACCCGACACCCTTAATTCCCCAACAGTTTGCCGCAGAACAAAACTCTGCAGATAGAAAATGCCCCGAAGCTTTCCGAAAAGGGAATTTTCCATTCCCGAGTAGCGCCTCACTGTCCGCACCTGCACGTGATAAAATAAGGACCGTCAGGTGATTGCCGCCAGACCGAGCGCTGCAGATTGTGTTTGTATAATTAGTATAGGACTTTCTAGCGCCTTGGAAAATGAAACATCATGTTGCACGACCTTGCAAAGTGGAATGACATTGTTTTGAAGTTTATTGATGCTGATTTCAGATTCTTGGCTCGGGAAGGCTTCGGCTTCCAGGCCTCGGAACATGTTTGCTCCCACCGTCCCTTTCTCAGGCCGCTGCTGGCTGCGAAGTTTGTTTCCCAGCTTTGCTTTGCACTTGCGCTGGGCCCTCAGAAATTTGATTTCTCTTTAGTTCCGGATATCGAGTTTAGAGTGTCAGTCTAAGGCTACGTGCATTGCCTTGGAAGCGAAGATGAAGTTTCATTTAACGAGCGGAAGCGCTTCCGCCACGCCCGCAGTCAACCTGGCTGCTGCCTCTTGTAGAACGGCCTTCGTGTCACCCGCCGAACGGCTTGAAGCAACTCTTAGTCTCAGTCGAGAGGTTGCTCCAATTGAAAAACGACTTCGCATGGCGCTGCTGGTTCCCCACCGCCTGGAATACAGTGAATACAGTGCAGGTGACTACGATGGCTAGGTCAGCTTTCTTCTGGCATCACACTTGCAGGTGGTAGATGCTGGCACATGCTGTAGAGTTGTGTCCAAGACGGTCTGTGGGCACTTCACGCTGGTGACTAGTGGTGTCCAACTCTATTTGTGGCATTAAGATGTCTACAGGATGGCCTAAGGTGCGGACGCGTTTCTGGAATCCTCGAGAACCAAGACAGCTGAGGAGCATTTTTGCCCTTTGCTTGAGCCAACCGCCTGGATTAAGACCCTTGGCGACAGTCCCCTTGGCATGTTGTTTCTGGGCTGGGATATTTGCGTTTCTGCACAATCCGATAATATCACCTGCTATATTTGTTACTGATTCGTCTGTTGTTTTCACGAATCGAGACCTGGTGCCAGCCAGGAGGCCTGAGCCCCCTGAGCAAACTTGTTCCTGGGCATGCTGCAGGGTGTTCAAAAAAAGGGGTGACAAGACTCCAAAATACTGCTTTCTCAGAGCCTCTCCTGTTATAAGCACTGTTCGCACAGGTGTTTTGCTGAAACGTGTACATCGGCCTGACTGCCGTTCGTGCCGGTAGCTAACAGGCAGCAAGCACAAACTTCGTGGATTGCGATTGGTGCTTCCACTTCTTATTCCTGAATTTCGTCGAAGCTTCGTTTCCTGTGAGCGGAGCTGTGGAGCATTGTGGAGCACTTCGGGGTCGGACTGGAGCACACCTGCCATGACTTCACACATGACACCGTACCTTAGCCTTACCTTCTTCCGATGCCATAAATACTCGAGTGTATAGGTTTAATCCTTGTCCCAAAGAAGCCGTGTGACTGCCTGAAACCTTGTCTGGACCTCACGGCAAGCGGCTCTTTGATAGATTTAACTGATAGCATTTCGTCTCGCGATTGGCATTGTTTTGGACATGTTCTGGCTCAGGGCTGCTGGGAATGTCTCCGAGATGGCGGAAACCTTACCTGTACATGTAGAGTATGCCACAGCCTATGCACGGTTACCTCTTCACCAGACACCTCCGTTGTCCAAAGGCCGCGCGGGACACAATCGAAATCATAGCTGTGTGCCCAGCGCTGCCAATATCCCCAAACTGAAGTCTAGGTCTAGGTGCATCAAGATTTGAATCGCTTTTCCACTGTCACGAGGATGGTGTCCACTCCGGCACGACTCGGCTGTCCTTGAAGACCCAGCCAGAAGCTGCGAAAGTCACAGAGATGTCACTTGGAAACTGGAATGGTGGAGATGCTGTGCTCCAGGTTGGAACGCTTCGGAGAGATCGACATCTGTCACAAGATAGGGGACCCACGAGAGGACATTCCAAGTTGAGGGCCGGCTTCATGAAAAGGCGGCTTCGGTCCTCTCCTGTTCCCGTGCCCTTGTGCCCTTGTGTCCTTGTGCCCTTGTGTCCCGTGCCCTTGTGCCCGTGTGCCCTTGTGCCTTTGTGCCCTTCTGTCCTTGTCTCCTGGCCTCGGCCTGGTCAAGCTGGTATGAAGTTTCGAATGCCTCGCTTTCGTTGGCGTTCTTTTGCTGGCTGTCCAAGATGGTCTGATATACATGTATATGTATACATATATGTATGTGTATAGGTATATGTATGTGTATGGGTATGTGTATATGTATATGTATGTATATGTGTATGTGTATCTGTATATATGTATATATGTATGCGTGAATTTGTGTATATACATATGTATATATATATATGTCTTTGTGTATACATGTGTATATGTATATGTATATGTGTATTTTTGTATATATGTACACATGTGTATATGTATATATGTATATGTGTATATATGTATATATGTATATATGTATATATGTATATATGTATATATGTATACATGTATACATGTATATATGTATATGTGTATATGTGTATATGTAAACATATGTATATATGTATATATGTATATATGTATATATGTATATATGTATATATGTATATATGTATATATGTATATATGTATATATGCATAATATGTATATATGTATATATGCATAATATGTATATATGTATATATGTATATATGTATATATGTATATATGTATTTATGTATATATGTATATGTGTATTTGTGTAAATATGTACACATATACGTATATGCATATATGTATATGTGTAGACGTGTTTTTGTGTATATATGTGTATATGTATATGTGTATATATGTATATATGCACATATGTGTTTGTGTATATGTGCAGTATTAATGTACACATGTGTTTCATGTGTTATATGTATATATGTATATACGGGTCAGAATATTCTCACCCCTGGGCCATTTATAAGTTTAGTTCCAAATTTTCCAGATTTCTTTGCTTGATCTGCAGGACACCCCGTGGGTCCGTTTCCGTGCCATGCCTGTGCAGATCAGCTAGTATCTGGCTTGCCAAGCAAAGCTCGCAAGGTGATTCCTCAGCAGCGCAGTCGGCACTGGATGCCATTGCAGCAGCCTCAAAGTCTAACAAACCACGTCCTGCCCGCGCGGAGGGTTTCGTCCTTGGGCCTTTCGGCTTTCGGCCCATCACTTTATGACTTCTTGGCGTCTGGGCCGGCTTCGTGTTGTTTTGGCTGTTTTCTGGCTTTTTCGCTTCATGGGTTCTCGGGCTTGTTGACTGTTGGCTGCTGGGCTTTCTGGCTTCCTTGCTTTTTGGCTTGAGTGCTCGGGCTGGCTTCTGGCTTTCCGGCATTGTGGCTTCCGGGAATTTGGCCATGCGCTCGGGGCCCCAGCGTTGCTTGATCGAAAACACCTGCGGCGGAACAACGGCCGCTTCCAAGTTAGGATGATACCGCGCGATAAGCGCATGCATTTCATAGTGTTAGTTGCACTATATGATATTGTGTTCTATGCACGAACTCGTTTACAGGCAGCCCGCGGCACTAGGGAACGCGGGCTGGGTTTAGACCGTACCGGGGGCCTGCGGCGCCAACAGGGAGCGTGAGCTGGGTTTAGACCATCCCAGGGGAGTATGGTCGCAAGGTTGCACACCACATGCAGGAATTGTTTGGCTGGGGCGGTCCTAAGGTAAGCTCAATGCGAACAGAAATCATTTTGTTGATTCTGATTTTCAATGAAAACGTGGCCTGTCGATTTTTTAGGTTTGAGAAATTCAGCTAGAGGTGCCACAGAAAGATATCACAGGGATGGCGGGCTTGTGGCAGCCAAGTGTTCATAGCGACGTTGCGTTTTGATCTCGATGGGCTCTAGAACCATCTCTGGAGCGGACAAGGGGACTCCGCGCACATGAATGGATCAAGGAGATTTCCATTGTCCCTACCCATACTGTCCAGTGCAACCACCGCCAAAGGAACGGGCTTGGGTTTCCAGCGGGGGAAGAAGATGTTGTTGAGCTTCCCTCTAGTCCGACTTCGTGAAATGACCTACAGGGTGCCAGGACGTGTAGCAAAAGTGGCAGTTTCGGTGATCTTGAAATACCCTTTCTTTTAATGTCATTTTACTAATTATTCCGTGAGACTAAAACTCGCATCGGCGCGCGCATCTCCGGTAACACATGTGACGCTTTGTGCGCGCATCTCCGGTCTCCCGAACACGTGACAACGCAAGCGCTTTGTGCGCGCATCTCAAGTAACACAGGTGATCGGCTTCGGTAAATGTCCGGTACTGATCAGTCTGAGGGGTAGACCCCAGATGCATTACGCCTCCTACCAGACGGTACGGGGTCCACTGCACACATCTGCACACGATCAGATGCACCCACAAACACTACCGACCGGGAAGCTCACCTGCTGCATCACCCTGCATGGGAGGCAAAGGCGGTTTTTCCCTTGGGCTGGATCTGCATACCGGGCCAGACTCACCAATACAAACGACGAGGCTGGAGCCTGCTGTGTATCCCATGATCGGACGCGGTCCTGAGGCGTGGATTGTCGAGACCCGGGCAGTGACAACTGTACGAAGATGGAGCCTGATACACGAGGTCTCAGCGCCTGAACCATGTCTTCAGCTGGCCTCGCTTCCCAATGACACGTGAGTTCCACAAAATCTGCCGCCTCGCCACACCTGATCACGACTGCAACGAAGAGAAAGCAAGCTCTGCGAATGTGGAAGCGAGTGACCAACCTGTACCACGAGAGCTGAGAAGGTGACTGAGTCGGTTTCACGCGAGACGAGCTTAGCCTTAGCTCAGGTAAAGGTTTCGTAAGGGCCACGCCAGCAGCCTGAACTATTTTGTTAGCCTGACCTGTGTGTGTTATGCTTTGTCAAGGCTTTGGTGTGGCTGCACTTCTAGACAGTCCAAGCACTACTGCAATCTCGGCATCCGATGTCCTGAGTGGCCTTAACTTGTGTTTTGTTGTCCTTCAATGAATCGGATGCCCTCGACACTTGTACTTTAAGGCTGAGTACCCCAGATTGCTATAAACCTTGCCAGTGCAAACTTCCACGCAACTTCCCCGAACATGTCGGTCACAACACAATCTCTGTCAGATCTCTCGCTATATACTTGGGACTTTCCCATGCCTTCGAATTTCGGTTGGTGTTTTCATTCCCGTGCTTTTGTCTAGAGTGAAGAGTCTAGAGAGTCCTGCTTTCCGTGCTGAGGCAAGGGGCGAAGTGCTTATCGACGGTGTCATGGTCCCGGACTGCCGAATCCAGTGTATAGTCTGTATTCTTTGCATGTCAGGTCGCAATACGTGCGCAGTTCACTTCCAAGATCGAGCGAATGTCCATCGTTCAGGTGTTCATTCTTCTTGCCTTGCTGGGTGTTTGACAAGGTGGCGAGGCCGAAAGAAGGAGCCCCCGGGTTTGAAGTCGGGCGCGCGTGCTGCCTGCTTGTTTTCTGCCCATTTCTGCCCTAGAAGCTGGGGTGCACGCACTGAATGCCGAGAGACAGGTACCAGTCGGGATATATATTTGGAGCAGTGCCATCCTCAATGAAATCGAGTTCGGGATTTAAGACCTGCATGACAGAAATTGCCAGATTCCAAGGCAGCGAAAGCGCGGCAGGCACCATGCCCGACCCTTGCATCTCTGGTCCCCTCCAACTCCGTGTGCCTGAGTTCTGGATTCCCTGCATCGCTTATTCGACCAGACTTCAACGGGCGGCCGCATCAGCTCAAGCCTCCTTAAGGGAGGTCGCGAGTTTGCAATGTTTCATGTGATATTTCACGTGGTCGCTCATGAAGACGTGGCATGAACAACGCTGACGACAAGGCCGCAAAGACCACATTTGCGTCATATTCAGTGGTGAGCTCTCTCACAGAAACTTTCATGCCAGCCGGTGAAGTTAAGGGCTCCAGATGTCTGGCGAGCTCGCGCAGTTGAGGTGCGGATGTTTGAAGCTTCCCGCTGGCATCCCAAAGAACACAAGCCCAGATCGTTCTGGCCAGGTTGACGGGCCAAAGCACTGCGGGCCCAGTCCCTGCCGAGGCGCGAGTGTGCGTCTGCCAAGGGTGTCCAGTTGGAAGTGGCGGCCAGGCACATGAAGCCACAAGCGATGATGAGGCTGCAGGAGGCGATGCTCCACGCACCCACACACCCATGCACCCACACACCCAACACCCAACACACCCAACACACCCAACAAACCCCAACAATCCCAATAATTCCAACACACCCAACACACTCAAACCACCCACACACCCACAAACCCAACACGGCCCCCCCCCCCCCCCCCCCCCCATCCACCCCACCCACCCACCCACGCCCACACCCACACCCACACCCGTACCCAAAAACAAACCCAAACCCACCCACCCACACGGACACCCACACGGACACCCACATGGACACGCACATGCGCACGCACACGCACACGGGCACGTGCACGCCCGCACGCCCGTACGCCCGTACGCACGCCCGCACGCCCGCACGCCCGCACACACCTGCACACACCCGCATGCCCGCACACCCGCCCGCACGCCCGCACGCCCCCCGCACGCGCCCGCCCGCCCGCACGCCCGCACGCCCCCCGCACGGCCCGCACGGCCCGCACGGCCCGCACGCCCCTCGCACACACGCACGCCCTGGGCTGAAGTATCCAAAACAACAACAACTAAGAGATAGTCGGCACGGCGCGCTCTTCTGCAAACTCGGGGGGGGGAGGGTCACCACCCACCCCCCCCCTCAACGCTCACTGTTGCGTCCCCCATTCACCACCCACCCCCCACCCCCCCCTACCCACCCACCCACCCCCCCCTCCTATCGGCTATAGTGGTGCTCGTAGAAGCGGTAGTCATAGTCGTAGTAGTAGTAGTAGTAGTAGTAGTAGTAGTAGTAGTAGTAGTAGTAGTAGTGGTAGTATAGTAGTAGTAGTAGTAGTAGTAGTAGTATAGTAGCAGCAGAGGGAAGTAGTAGATGTTCCAAGCCTTCTAAACCCTTGCCGATCACGTCAAACCCTAAACCCAGCCCTCGGGCTACCTATCCGAAACCTGTCTTTCTACTTGCACATCCATGTTAAAGTTGTGGCCTCCTCAGGTAGGGCTTGCATGAAGCCTGAGATAGCCTGGATATTCTTCCATGCCGTACCCGTTACTAAGCCTTATCCTGTGGTAGTAGTAGTAGTAGTAGCAGCAGTAGTGGAAGTAGTGGAAGTAGTGCTAGTCGTAGTAGTAGTAGTAGTAGCAGCAGCAGGAGTAGTAGTACAGTGGTAGTAATAGCACAAGTAGTAGTATTACTCTTTTTATTGAAGGTGCCGCCGACCCCGCTCCCAGCGGCCCGGCGCAGGTAGGCGGCATGAAGTAGGAGGGCACCCCCAAACCCCAAGTCCTGCAGCCCGCCATTCCGGCTCTGTAGCGGCCGCGGGGGTGGCATGTCGAAAAGCAGCAATGCGCGGCGCAACAGAAATATAGAATAGAAAAATATATAGATATAGAAACATAGCAAGAGTCTCAACCCGGGGGGGGTGGTGAGCCCCAGCCCAGGGGAAGGGGGGGGCCAAACCTTGCGGCGGGGGGGGGGGGGGGTCCGGCGTGTCCCCGGAACCCGCTGTTGGAGGCCGGGGGTGGGCGGACCTGCCTGGTGGTAGCACCGAAAGGGCGGCGTCGCGGGCGTGTCCGGCGTGCCGGGTGGTCGTGCTGGGGCAGCAATAGAATGGAATAGAATCGAAAAATATAGAAATAGAATAGAAAGATAGAATAGAAAAATCAAAAATATATAGATATAGAAACATAGCAACCTTTTCCAAAGGCCATTTCCAAGGCCCCTTGGATTTCTTGGATTTCCGGCTGTGTCCGGCGTGCCGGGTGGTCGTGCTGGAGCAGCAATAGAATGGAAATAGAATAAAAAGAGGGGGTGCGGGGTGTCCGGCGTGTCCCGATAAACCGAAAGGGCGTCGCGGGCGTGTCCGGCGTGTTCGGCGTGGGGGGGGGGCCGAAAGGGCGGCGTCGCGGGCGTGTCCGGCGTGTCCGGCGTGCCGGGTGGCCGTGCTGGAGCAGCAATAGAATAGAAATAGAATAGAAAGATAGAAGAGAAAAATATAGATATAGAAACATAGCAAGAGTTAGAAACCGAGAAACCGGGGGTGGGGCTCCTGGCGCCGACCGCGGTCGGCGGATTAGTCGTAAAATACGGCCGCTAAAAGTAAAAGAATAGTACGAGTAATAGCAGTAGCAGTAGCAGTAGCAGTAGCAGTAGTAGTAGTAGTAGTAGTCGTCGTCGTGGTAGTAGTAGTAGTAGTAGTAGTAGTAGCAGTAGCAGTAGCAGTAGCAGTAGCAGTAGCAGTAGCAGTAGCAGTAGCAGTAGCAGTAGCAGTAGCAGTAGCAGTAGCAGTAGCAGCTTGAGCTTTGCACGCAGCAGAGGAGTCCGTCTGCCTGGCGTCGGGAAAGAGCAGGCTGCTTAAAGAGCCCGGAACCTTTGGTTCGTGATCGTTTGATCACCTCAGAACTTCGGACATACATCACACACCGTTCCGCAGAACATATAAAGCATGTGTGTTGCCCAGTTGCTAGCGAACTGTCATGAGTGCTCTGGCGGAGCATTGCGTAAGCAATAGAAAAGAGCGTAGCAGGATTTGCATTGACTATATTGACTCGTGGTCAACTGGCTCCGCCGTTGAGCTACTCGGCCATCATTGCAGCAGCAAAATCCATCCTGGATCAGGGTTGCAGTGTAATGTCCCGTTGAAGGCAAATTGCCATGATGCTCGATGAAAGCGCACAAATCATACTCAGCATAGTGAATCTCCGACCTGGGCCCCCGTAGTACAGGTACTCTCAGAGTGTCGTCAAGACGTACCTGTATGTGATTTTTGGTGATGCGACCACGCTTCTGATCAAAGCGATGCAGTTGAAAGAGAATGGAGAGGGGCACAATGTTCAAACCATGTATGCGATCGATACAACGATGCCACTCATCAACCAGATGCTGTATCCTAGGCGGAGTAACATTCCGCGAAGGCTGTGGCAAATGCAGAATGATAGGCTGAGTGCATAACCCCGCATCCAGCTGATGAAAAGTCCCAGCCATGATGGGCGTTCTCGCCAAGCATGAGCCTGCAAAAATGCCAAAGCTGGATTGATTCGTGAGATGAGCGAAGAATTCGCACACATCATGTTGTTGATGCACCTCCCCCCAGCCATCCAGCAGCAGCTGCCACCTGTGATTGTCAATCAAAGCAACCGGCATGTTCAGTTCCCTTTGGAGGACACTGAGGAAGAAGCTGTCAGCATCATTCCCCATGGAAAGACCATCACTTCCCAGCTTCTCAAGCAGCCATGTGATAACCTGGACCACGGCATTCATGTAGCACTGGTTTCCAGAATTGCGAAGTACAAGCTGAGCGGCCCGCATAGAAGCAAATGTGGAGGCTTCAGAGTTCACTGCTGGCCGTACATCAGATCGCGAATGCGCTGCTCCATTGGGCTCCGGCCAAGGTTCTCCGTTTTGTAGTTGGTGGCGATGAGCTGGAAGACCGCATTGTTCTGAAGAAGCCGCAGAGTTTCCCAAAGAGTTGTGGAGAACTGACTCCTGAGAGAAACATCCAGGACGAAAGTTGCCTGGGACGTCATTGTTTCTGTAAGTTTTCTCTTGCACGTGAAGCGGTTCACGATGGGATGCTTGAGACACTGAAGAATGGTAGCCAGGTGATCCAGGAGCTGGTCGTCCGGTAGAGGGCTTAGATGTTTCAGGGTGGGGTTCCAGCGTTGGAACCTCCACCCTGACTCGTTTCTCCAGCCTTTGTCCGTCACCATTTTGAGCTTCTCCTGAGAGGCCAGTACTTGGTTCAGCCGATCGATCAATTCCTTGAACAGTGCCACCGCAAGAACCATCCGAAGGGGAACATGTCCTAGCTTCCATCCTGGGTCCGCCTCCTGCTGCTTTTTGAATTTGACAGCTGTTTGATAGAGGTGGCTCAAGGCGGAGTACTCCCCCGCCTTGAGGAACAGTATGTAAGACGTGTCCTGACGGAGGACTTGCAGCTCCTCCTGCTGCTTGAGGACCGTTCTTGCCAAAGTAAAGAGCAATGGATCTCTGTGCGGAGCGCGAGGTGGATGTGGTCCCTGAGGGTACTGAGGTGCTCGAAAAGGTGAGGGTGTGGGCCGGTAAGTCCCGAACGGATCCCGACGTCTCTTGTTGGGAGTCGTGAAGGGGTTCCTGGGTGGAACTCCCGCTGGGGGCATAGTGCCCGGCATCTCCTCCATATCCTGGTAGTCCCCGAAGAAGTCCGCCATGTCCTGGTCCAATCCGTGCATCCTGATGACGGGCACACAACATGGCACATTGCCATAGAGCCGTGCATTTCTGCAAGTGCGCCTTCCAGTCCTTGGTCCGCCGCTGGCAAAAGTGGCAAGTGATGCTTGGGGTGGCTTTTTGTGTGATGAGTTGTTGTGCTTTGCTTTGGAAGGCGTGTAAAACATCAGCATGTGAATGCTTGTAAGGTGTCTTCGTGACTTTGTGCGTGGTTGTCCACTGTCCACATAGAGCACAATGCTGTAGAAGATGCTTGGTGATGTGCGGTAAATGTATAAAGTGGTTCAGTCCTTTCTCAAGGGTATCCTGTACAAGAGCCATCTGCGCCAGGGGTCCATGAAGTTCAGGAAGATCAGAAGAAGATGTCTGGGGCTGTGGGTGTGGTTGCGGCAAAGGAGAACTTGATCTTTTTGGCCTCTCCGAAAGTTCTTCGGGCTTGGGGTCCTGAGAGATGCGTCCATCCCCCACAGGTACGGGGACATCATGAGCTCCGGATGCCTGCATAACTTGAGCAGGACAGGAGTGATTGTTTATGTGCTGCTCCAGGGTCTGCCAGCGACTGAATTTACGTAGACAGCCTGCACATTGTGGTAAACCGCGTAGAGCATGTTTGCTTTTGTCCAAGATTTTGCTCGGTGTGTCCACCAATTTATGTGCTCGTCTTGCATGAATCTTTAGAGCAGCTGTGTTACTGAATTGTTCCGCACAGACTGGGCAGGCCCAGACCTCTTGTTCAGCATCCGACTCAGGCTGCTCAGCATGAGCAGCTTCTTGAAGACTGCGACCAATGGCCTGATTCCAGTGGGAGTCAATCATCCAGCCTCCATGTTGTTCAAGCTCGAGTTCCCGGCCATGTGCAGTTTCAAGGATGGAGCCCGCCGTCCTAAGGTGATATTTCTGCATAACCTCCTCATGCGTGGTGCCCTTGAGGAAGGCTTGGTTCGATACAATGGCCCTAACGTGTTTCATAATCGTCTTCTGCAAGGAGTGGATGTGACCTGACGATAAACAGAAACAGTGAAGAGCGTACATCATGGTGGAGAGCACGCAGCTCTGCCACAGCTGCAGCTTGTAGGCTATCGACATCTGTTTGGTGTGCAGAATTGGCGCCAGCGCCCACCGCCGATGATTGGCCTTTGCAAGCCGATGGTGTACCGATTGTTTCTCGAAGTGATTGTAAGAAATGATGAGTCCAAGGTATTCCGCCTGGTCGACCAGCAATACCCATTTGGCTGGATAGCCTGGTGATAGAAGAAGTCTTCGATCCGAACCCTGTGTGCGAACATAGAGCTTGTGTATTTTATGCTTGATCGGACCTGTGACTGAGAGGATGTGACTTGCTGGATCCTCGGTCCTCGCCCTCTGGTTTTGGGCTCGACGATCTGAAGGAAGAACCTGCAGTCCGCCCTCAGCAAGTCGCACGGCATCTGAAGGTCCTGCCGGCGGGCCTTCAAAACCTCCCCTGCAGCATCCGTAAAACCCCAACATCGTCACGACTGCCCAGCGAAACCAGCCTAGGCTCAAAGCAAGACTGATCATGGCCTCGAAGATGGGCTCCGGTAGAGGAGGGCGATGTTGAACGGGCTCCAGGCGCTCCCAGCGACTGAGAGTTTCCCATCCTGGCTTCAGCAATGGACGACAGAGAGGGCAACGACGTTGGGGGGTCTCGAGCAGTTGTCGAAAGTGTTGCAGCGGAGACCCGCTGCTGTAGAGCACTTGCCCGAACGCGCACAACATCTCAACCAGAACTTCCGGCACAAGCGAAATGGAGTTAGCAGCCTCTTCCCCTGTGCCCTCGACAACCCAGCTCAGGAATCTCGACCAGATCGCAACTTGTAGACCAGCAGTAGTCGGTTCAACCAACGGAACGTCACGAAGGAGTAGGTCAGGCCGCTCGGGCTGTGGGCGAGGCCCGGGGTGGCTCGCTTCACCAATGCGGACACACACCTTGCGCACCCCCAGCGCACACCTGCTCAGCCCTCGAGGCTCTCTAGACAGCTGTAGCCGGGGGAGGTGGTGGACGAGGCGCTGCGGACGAGGCGCTTGCATAAATGCTGCAGCGCCTGCACTCCAACCTCGTCTTGAAGCGGAGCGAAAAGGATGGAAGCGCAGGAAGGAGTGTTCATGAACGAGCATGAACATTTCGACTGTGCAGCTTTTGTGGCCCTCCCGCCACACCCGGACGAGGCGCTTGCATAAATGTTGCAGCGCCTGCACTTCAACCTCGTCTTGAAGCGGAGCGAAAAAGACTGGAAGCGCAGGAAGGAGAGTTCATGCTTGTTTTCGGTTTACAGCTTGCAGGTCTGCGCTTCGCACTCACTACAAGTCTTCGTTTGTGAGGTTTGGGTCCTGGCCTCCTGTTGTCTATGACGCTGAATGAGTCCTGGCCTCTCGTCGTCGCCTGCGAGGCTTGGGTCCTGGCCTCTGCATGGTTGTCGTCAAGATGAGGCTTGAAACGAGGCCTCTAGTCGTCGGTGAGGCTTGGTTCTTGGCCTCCTGCTCCTGTCTTATTTACAACTTGCAGTTCTGCGCTTCGCGCTGTCTGCGAGCCTGCGGTTGTGAGGCTTGGGCCCTGGCCTCCTGCTGTCGTCATGTTGAGGCTTGGGTCCTGGCCGCGCGTCGTCAGTGAGGCTGGGGTCTTGGCCTCTTATTGTCGTGAGGTTGAGGCGAGGGTCCTGGCCCCCTGCTTACTCCGTTTTAGTTGAAAAAGCCAGCCGAAAACAGATGGCCAGATCCTTCGCACGGGGGGGGCTAGCAAATCTCAGCAACTCTGAAAGCGTGGTCTGCGGATAGAAAAGCCGCTGGTTCCATCGCATCTAAAAAGGGTCAAGACTTGCAATGAAACTTGGCATCAAAAACTGGCATAAAGCCAGTAACGGACAAAACATCGCAATCGAATGCCGGCACAATCGAAGCAGAGATTTCAATCGGACCTGGCGGTTCCACTTCGGGAATCAATCAGGTTATCCCTGCGTTTATCGTATCAAATCTGGCACGTACTCGCACGGGCTGATCCCGCCGCAGGTAGCACGGTAAACAAATACAAGACCAGCCTGCAACTACCTGGATCACACTTGGTCATCCATCTCGCAACCACTGACGTGGTGTTTATCAAGCTATGCTTGATGTATCTTGAAAGCATGACTGGTAGTCTGCGTTGGCTGAGGTACCAGTGACGGGCCCTCAGCCCCCTGCTGCTTGAAACATTGGAGTGGGAAACTTGTTTGTTGTGCTATTTCGACAAACACCATGCCAAATCACTGGTGGCTCTTAGTAACAGAGTTCCACATTCCTACACACCCACACGCCGACACACCCACACACCGACACACCCACACACCCACACACCCACAAACTCACACACCCACACACCCACACACCCACACACCCACACACCCACACACCCACACCCACCCACACCCACCCACACCCACCCACACCCACCGACACCCGCCCACACACACTTGACAGAATGTGTCACGGGGTCTCGAGCCAATTGTGTATAGTCAAGATGCACTCTCATTTCAGATCTAGTCACAATCACTTGATCTTTTCACGCGAACTTCAGCATGATGTCATTTTCGGCCAGTGCGAAAGCAACACTTTAAGGGTACATTGTGGATGTACGTCTAGGAGTGTCTTCGGTGAGTGCATGGTGATTCCAACAGCATTCGCCACTTCCCTGCAGAATCTGCCTTCACATCAAAAAGTCTCGTTCACTGAGTGACAATGCCTTCAGACATCAGCTTCTATTTGATCTACACTCGAATCAATGTGGTCTTGTCCAGACATGCATATTTGACTCGTGCTGCACACAGGGTGACAAAGGGTTTGGTACCGAGTTCATGCAGGCCACAGTTTGGATGGCAAGCAGCCATCCCCGACTCCATCATCCAAAGCAGCTTGCAGGCATACAGTCGCAGAAGCATGTGAGCAAAGCTTGCGGACATGGCGGGGGTGACGGACCTGGATTTCGACAATCTGCAAGCATACCTTGAAAAAGTCTCGACTCGTTTCTGTGCTGCAGCCGAGCCGTTGATGTTATCGCAAGGGTCCTTCGAGAGTGCCGGGCGTCGAGAGTGCCGGGCGGGAGGAAGGCTTCTGCGGAGGCGAGGGATAGCTGCACTTGATAACACTGCAGTGTGCAGCTTCTCTAGGATTGCAGAAGCCTGTTGCCAAGCTTGTCAGAGAAGATCTTTTGCAACCTTAGTGTAAGAGGCTCTGTCTTTGTCTACACTGCCTTACGCCTGCAAGATGTTTGATGTGTCGATTTGTTGTTTCGATAGGTTGAAAGTGCATTTCGTCAAGGCATGTGTTAGAGTAACATTGCCGTTGCACTGATGTCTGGACTGCCGGCCTCCGGTCGCATCGATGAAAAGCATGATTTGCTGAGGGATGCTTCCCAAATGCATCGTCACCTAGCACTCGCTTCGTCTCCGAGAGCATCATCCTTTTAGCGATCCAGTGGCGCGATTGACTCGAGAAGTAGATGCACAATTCCTCGCTGGGCTGGGAGTGATGAGTCTGGGTACTCACGACGAGCCTGACGGGCTCTGTGGCCCGTGGCTTTCGTTCCCAGATCGAGAACGGAGCAGCATGATGGCATGATGGTATGAAGATGGACAGCGCTACCTTCTCTGCGAAGGCCAAGTGGAGGAATCAATGGTAAGTATGGGCCATGCGGCCGTCGGATCCGAATAGACATTGCATCGATGCCATCATCATGGCGGGTGCGTCTCCGCTGCGCATCGCTGATACACTGCGATCTCGTATCCGCCGGTCACCCACTAGCCCACTTTGTTTTGGCGTCCCTTCCGTATGCTCCTGGAAACAGCCGATGCGGGTGCACGTGTGTCCCCACCATGCCATGCTTGCAGATCTTGCAGAGGTCCGTTCCCGTGTTCGTTCTACCGGTTCGTGTTTTGACTCAGCTGTGACTTGCAGAAGGAGGTCGCAGATAGCAAATGAGCCAGACCACCAAGCAATGGGTCCCAATGCCACACCTGAAGATCATGCTTTGTTGTCGTAAAGACAACAAAAATCATTTAGAACAGAAGCCACAGTCAGGGAGTTTTCCAGGCCTATGCATGGACGGGAGAGCGACTACACTACACTGACCGCATGACATGACAATACGAGCAAAAAGGAATGAAATACAGCTAGTGGTGGCAATGCAACGGCAAGCTTTTGTCAAAAGATGCGGCCAGCCGAGGCATTGACGCCAAGTTCCAGGTTTCTCAAAATGCAGTATTCCAGGACTTAAGCTTTTGCATATCCCGTGGTCAGTGTCGGGCGAGGTGTAGGATTTGCTGGCATAGAAAGCCGGCGACAGGACTCTCAGCAGTGGTAACAAGATCCCAGCGCCGTGGCAGCTACAACTGCGGAGAATGCTCAAGTCCACGTATTGGGATCTCTTCACAGGTGTCTCGGCCCGATGGAAAGCAAAAGCAATCTACGCTGTGAGCTGAGAGAATGCGAGAGGCGTCACGATCATCATCGACGTGGCGTTCACCTGCCTTGACATTGATTTGAGGGCGGTGGGAGGTGTCTCGCCGCTGTGGTTAGAGCTCGGCTCCGGCCTTTGCCTCTGCATCTACGTGCCCCGGCGCCTCAAAAAAAGCCGAAGCCGCTTGCGCAACTTGCGCTTCTGGCAAGAGCGGCTTGCGGCTGCCAAGGCTTTGGAGCTTGGGGCCGTCTTCGCGGTGCGCCGATGTGCAGTTCTCAAAGATGCCAGATTGCACGATATTGCATGGATCATCTGCTAGTGCCTTCCTGAATCCTGCCATGTGTTCACGAAGGAACCCTGGACACTTCTGGACATCCTCATTGTTGGATCCGGAGTTCTGCAGCTCACGCTTAAGTTTGTCGGCGTGTCCTTAGACAGCAGTCTCGGCTGCAGTCAGTAGCGGTTTTTCGGTTGAAAAGTTAGAGCTGCTGGTATTTTTATGCAAACCGACAACTTTGGAGTTTCGGGCAGGCGTGGCAGTGCTGCGACCGCTGCGTGTGGTGCGCATCATGAGGTGCGCAACACATGTGCTGCTTGGCCAAAGCTTGGGCAGCTTTCCTGTCTCGGCCAGGCTGTTCCGTCTCTTCCGGAAGTTTAGCATGCTCAAAGAGCTTCGCAAGTGCCGTGGCAGAGTCAGCGGTGTGCACTCGGAGTTCCATCGTACGTGAAGCAGATGTGCTGATTTTACGACTGGGCATGCCGCCTAGAACCCTCTTGGCACACGGTTGCTTAAGAAGAGGTGGGCGCGCCAGTGAGTGAGTGTCGGCGAGGCTTATCTCCATGACAGCATCCTGTTTCAAGACGCTTTGCTGGAGTTTCCTGTTCTGCTTCGTGGCCTGAAGACAGCCACTGCAATGATGCTTGGAGTGAGTGCATGTCTCAGCTTAGACCTGTTGAGGTTTTATTGTGATGACTTCCTGGGCGATGCTGGCGGTGGAGATGTTGCAGCCTGTTATACCTTCTCTGGTGGAGGTCGCTTGCATGAACGGGTGATTCTCAGCAGTGGGTGTCACTGCCTTTCACCAAGGATAATTGGCAGGAATGTGGCGACTTCTGTTCGAACTCTTTGAACTCTGTTCCAAGACATGCACGGTGTGCGTGTGACAGAGACCTGGTGCCTCTGAACACCGCACGTTTTGTTGCACGTACCGGTTTACACATAACCAGGTTATGAATGCCAACCTCCTGATATTCAAGACAGTTATCGCCGGAGACAGCTGGGGTGAAGTGGCGGTACCGGTGATACAGGAGTTTCCCCTTGCCATCGTGATTTTCATGGGCGTCTGGATTGCAGTTCAGAGGTGTTGCTTGATAGATTCTCGCAGCGCGGGTAGGCGTGAACAATAGCTGCTGGTTTGCAGGCGGAGCTAGGTGCCAGGTTACTGCAGCTGCGGCGTTGTTGCGGAGATTCTGACTCCTGGACTTGGGAATTATCTTCGGGTTGGCCCATCTGCGGACGAGGCCCTGTTCTCGCACTTAGCTCGTACTTATACTTGTCATACTTACACTAGAGATTTCGGTGTGTGATGACAAACGAGAGTTCCAAGGTTCAGTGCGAAGTCAGGACATAATGCCCACCAAATTACAAGTGCTGTATAAATCCTCAACATCATGTCCGCAAACCCGCAGCGAGAGAAGGTGTGCCACATTTGCAGAGACAGAGGCATGAAGGGATTTGCAGCAGCAATCCTCATCCTCTACATTCTTTTCATTCGATGCTTGAGCTTTTGACTCACCCAAATGGGCAACTTGTGACGGACCTGGTATGGTGCTGTGCTGCAAGTTTGTAGACTGGAAGAGCAGGTGGAGGTGCGCAGGAAACCTGATTGTCCCATGTTGAAAGTCCAAATCTTTTCTGAAGCCCGACATCTGGCATGCAAGGGTCAGATTCCGATGAATCTTCAATCAATCAGGTTCGCATCTCACCATTGTCTTTGGTGTCCTCAATCTCGTGGTTGCTGTGGTGGTGGACACATTCGCCGAGCAACGTACGAAAGATGTGACGAACATGGCAATCGTGTCGTGGCGTGAATGGCCGCAGCCAAGTGTGGCACAGAAGAATTACAAAAGCGCTTACCAAATTACGTTCCAGACATTCCGTTGCATCGCTGCTGCATTCATTGCAGGAGATGGAGGAGAACGAAGAAGAAGATTTGAGGAAATTAGACAAGATGTTTGCCGAGATCGACGGGGACGGAATCATGGCAATAGCTTGAAATTGAAAAGCATCAGCGTTGCTCATCCAAGAGCGTGTTTTAGTTCTCCTCGGAATCTGAAACAAGCTGCAGCACCCGCCTGAGGTGATGGCGAGTTGACTCTTCAAGAGCTTGTAGACGGAGCTCGAAGAGTCCGAGAGTTCCAAAACCGACTTCGAGTCATGGACATAGATCAGGCCTGTACTACTGTTACTGGAATCGGCTTAGAAGGCAGCGACTATGATCCGAATGCTTGAAAAGGAAGCGTGAGCACGGCATCCTACGAGTATGGCGCTTAGTGCAACGGTGCCAGGCTGACCTGGAGCAGCTATTCGGGATGTTGGACCACGACGGCGGGGGCACCATCGACCCTGATGAGTTCAAGGTCACTCTGTCCCGCTGGGCTTTCGAATCAAAGACGGCTACCCGCTTCGTGCGCTATACATTGCAGCAACTCATGGATAATCACCAAACGGCGGCTCAAAAGCTGTCAACTATGGAAGAGCGATTGCAATCTGCTGCGGTCTCGGAACAAGACTACGCTTGTGCAGCATGTTCTCATGTCTTGCTTGTGCCAGAGAATGCGGTTGCTAAGGCTGTCTCTGAAAATCCACGTGGAGGCCCACCACCTCCATGTGGCAAGCGTCGGCGGGCGAGAGGCTGGCAAAGACGCAGCAGAGGATGCGAGGCGATGAATTGCACTGACAGCCAGGTCGTCATGGGTGCAGGCTTCGCACTTCAGCTCGCCATTACAGGCAATCTCTGGCGTCAGATTCACAGCAATTGCAGTGCATTGGAGGGTCACTTGGTCTTTGCAGGGTGCCTTGCTGAGGTTGCCTGCACAACGCATTCCGAGCAAGACGGAGGCCATTGAATTGCTAGACTCCATACTTGCAACCTGCATCGACTTCCTATGTCTGGCAGTTCGCACTCCAAGAGCCAGGCACATGCGTGGCCAGTTGCTGGTGATTGCTTCGGGCCTCGATGTCATCAGTCAATGAAACCAGCACATCTGGGAGAGGTGCGGCCTGAAGAAGCGAGGTTCGGGCCATGTTGACGGAGGGCCAAACCTTGCGGGCAGGTACCGGCTTTCTGCAGCAACGACAGTGCTGCCCAGCCGATCTGGTCTTAGAAATCTCCACAGCTGGGGAAGCCAAACCACTCGAAGTCCGAGTCCTTCTGAAGAGGGAAGGTTGTGCAGTCTTGCAACTTGCTAAAGTCTTCCAGTCCAGGTGCACGGTTTGCACGAGCTCGCACTGTTGCTCTACTAAGCACATCGACACCTAACCAGCTGGGTGCAACATGCGGGTTACGTGCCAGTGGGAAGGGTGCCGGCATGCGAGTCAATAAAAATTTAAGCACATTCCATGACGACATGTTTTGCAAACTTCCCGCAGAGCCATCGCTGTAGTTCCTTCTCGTGCTTCACCCAGGTGCAATACGGAATTCCAGGATTAAGAATAGGATTTAATGACATTCGGTTCAGCCTTGTAGATTCTGCATCAGTTCCACTTATCCAGCGAGTCTTGCCCGTCGGAAGTCACCATGAGCCACCAGTCGGCGTTGCATCATGTTACCGGAGCACCTGAGCGATGCCCCGAGATCTCATGAATTATATTGAAGATTGAGCCGTCATCTGTACAGAATGCTGCGGGGAGATCATGCACGATCCTGCGATGGCGGAACATGACTTGTCGATTTTGAAACCGAAAAGGAGGATCCAGAGAGTTCTTTGAGAGCTCCCTCCGGTTTGCTGTTCTTTGGCAAGAGGCTTCGCGGAGCCTGCAGTTGCCAAGCACGCTGTAGACGGTTGCGTCAGGCGTGGACGGAGCCAGAGCCACAGCCGGAATCCGAGTGGCAGAGGGAGAACAGCACACAAAATGGGTCTGATGGTTCCGGAGTCCTGCCGACGGAGGTTGTATCCGACAGTTTTCAAAAGCAAACTAACATCACGAACAGCTCCGCAGCATGACCCGCCTCTCAGGTAGCAGTGAGAGCGTGAGCTCTCGTAGTCGTCGTGAAACTCGCGACCCTGCTGCAATGAGTATCAATGATCCCGGCAGTTGCAAGTCTAACTAGAGAGAGAGAGAGAGAGAGAGAGAGAGAGAGAGAGAGAGAGAGAGAGAGAGAGAGAGAGTTTTTGGCTCAAGCCACGAGTGGTTCAAGGCCGAGCCAACAGACAGCAGAGGGCCTGAAACCGGGGTTGAGAGCGGAGTGCAGGCCCCGCGACTGAGAGGTCAGAGGTGCCATAGTGAGCACTCGGGCAAGTTCGCTGAACTACGCGGGGACGCCCTGAACGCTTTTGTGCGCGACCTCGGGGGCCTCGGTCCCGTACGGTGGCCGCACGCTGTTCCTTCGGGACATTTACAACCCTCTCCGCCTTCGGCCTCGGCGACCCTACAGGGGGTGTCGATCGCCTACCCGATCCGCCGCAAGAACTGCACTGGGAGGCTGCGGGGGCCTACGGAGAGACCGTGATACTACAACCGCGGCACCGAGAATGGCAACTTCACCCATGGAGACGGGACTGCCAGCCGGGCAGGGAGGGGGAGCAGGCGAGCAGGGGGATTCCCCATGCAAGAAGCAACGAGGCGAAGATCCAGGCACCCTCACGCTCGACATGATCAGGGAAGCCATGAGAGCAGAGCTGGGGCGCAGCAGGGACGAACTGGGGCAATCCATAGCCTCGGTCCGTGAGGAGGTCGCACTCTTCAACAAGCGCGTGGACGGGCTCGAGGCAGGGGTGACCAAACAGATGGACACGACCAACAAGATGTTCGGGATCATGACGGGGAACCACGACAAGCAGCAAAAAGCCTTGGAGCAGATCCGCCTGACCCAAACTGCTCAAGCCGTGGACATCAAAGCCTTCCAGGGGGGGCAGGAGGAACTCGAGAACCGCCTCGCCATCCTCGAAGGCAAGCTCAAAGGCTCCTCGGTCAATGGGGGGAGCACGGCCGACACGGAGGGGCCACGGCGGCCTGCCCTGATTATTGGCGGCTGGCCGGAAGACCAGCCCACGACCGAGACCCTCCAAAAGGCCAAAGACATTCTCCGGCAACTTGACGTCCTCCTCGACTACAGCGAGATGTTCGTACCCGGTTTCAAGCGGGGATATGCCATAGTGCCTATCCCCCAGCGGTGGGGGGAGACAGAAGACCAGCGCCGGGAGATCGTTCAGGCCACCCTGCAAAAAGTTCGGAGAGCAAACGTGATGCTGGGGGTGAACCCCGCCGGGGGGCACCGGAAGCTATGGATGTCGCTCTCCCAGTCCCCCGAGCGCAGGCGAAAGTCAAGATTGGCTGGCAAAGTAAAGAGAGCTCTCCACGGGCACGGTCTGGTACGACCATGAGCGGCTCAGCAGCGCCACCCAGGGGGGCAGAACGCGCAGGGTGGGCTGGGTCAATCTGCAGACCATGGCCCGCCTGCTTGGCAAGGACGCTCAGGAGGTTAGAGATGCGTGGCAGCCGCGGAAGGACGAGCTGCGCTGAGCCACCCAACAAACGCGGGTCTCTCACAGACCGCCACTGCCCCCCGAAGGGGGGCCAGAGGAGGTCATGCTGGGGGTCCTCAGCTGGAACCTGGGGGGCTCGCGGGCGATAAGATCCTCGAGCTCACCCGGAATTTCGATGACGACCCCGTCGTTTCGAGAATTCATGTTCTTTTGCTACAAGAGGTAGTGACGGATGCAGGACTGTACTTTGCCGCGAAGTATGACTGGGTCCTTGTGTACGGCAAGAAAGAGGGAACTTGGAGAGGAGAGGGAATACTCTACCACAGCAGCAGGGGATTACACCACCACAGCAAAGTCCACACCCATGCACTGAGCACCACCATACGATGCCCACGAACACACAGCAGATGCAGATTCCTTGCAGCCCACCTGCCACACCACGCCACTGTGGAGGAAGCTGTGGCCCTCCTGGCCGAATGGGGGGAGGCCACGCCCAAGACCAAAGGCAAACTCTGGATCCGGATGGACGCGAATGAGACGTTCACCACATCGGATGGGGGAGGCCTCCTGGCACACACCAGCAGGGGGGAAGAAGTCCTCATATGGGCGACCTCCTTGGATGCCCGCCTCCGCCGCAAGCCCTGCAGCCGCGGACCGGGGGGGTCCACACAAGCAGACACCAAGCTGCCTCTGACGACGATGCGGTCTGGGCAATGGCCTCCGAGCGTCCCGCCCACCCACTGCAGCAGCCCAGGTGGGGCCCGCGACGCCTCGCGGGCGATTATCAAGAACTACTGGCCAGCCGCCCCCCCGCCATCGGGGCGGACCCACAAGCCGACCTAGCAAAAGCAGCTCGAAGCATCACAGTGCCAGGGGGAGGGTTCGATAGATTCCGCGAAAGCAGGCAACTCCAAGCCCAGCGGCGAGCAACCCACCGACTCCCACAGGGGGGGCAGGTAGCACGGACGGCGTGGAAAGCAGTGAGCAGAGCGCGCAAACAAGAGCAACGGGCGTGGCAACAGGGCCAGCCAGGGGAATTGGCGAGCCAAGCGAACCCTCGACCACCACAGCAGCAGGCAGGGCTGGGAGCACCGGCTTCTTGACGACATCCGCTGGCAGAAGCACCTCACCCAGCACTTCCGCAGCATCTTTCACAAGGTGCCGCAGAGCCACACGGCGGCCAAACTCCACATACTGCGGGAAGCACTCACGAGCATGCAAACACACCCCGTGGAAGCCTTTCACGGAGGATGAGCTCCAGCTGGCAACTGCCACATGGCACCGGGGGAAAGCCACGGGGCCAGATGGGGTGGCACTGGAGGCACTGCAAGCAATGCTGCAACACCCACGCTGGACCGGCCGCCTCCAGTACCTCACACGCCCCATTACTTTGTCGTCGGCCGTGCTCAAATGGTTCGGCCAAACTACTCCTGCTCCGAGGGGGCCGCCAGCTTCAGGAGGGGGACACCTACCAATGGGCGCGGCGAGGACGGCAAGGCACTGGGGAGTGTGGGTCTGGTTGGTTCGCCTCGACATCCGCAAGGCGTTCGACTCCGTATGCCTCGTGGCAACCAGAGTTGGCAAATTGCTAGCCACAGGGGGGACGGCCATGGGGGGATCCCCCTGGGAAGCACGTGCTTGGCTTGGACTACTTGAACCCCGTGAACTACGGGTTGCCATCGGCAACGGGGTTCGCCAGGGGTCCCCCGATAGCCCTGTGCTCTTTGCTGCCATCATAGCCACAGCGCTGGACGAGGTCCTCACACGCACAGCCAAGCACTTGCCGCCAGTGGGGGGCCCGAACCCCCCCCAATCCGGGGGGGCGTTCATGGATGACATTTACCTTTGGAGTCATGATCGTGACCACCTGCAGCGAACACTCACTGAGCTTGAAGTTCGGTTTGCGAAGGACGGCCTCTCCGTCCACCCCGGAAAGACCGGAGGGGGGGGGGGAACTTCAGGGTGGGGGGACAGGATGTGGCGTGCCAACCTTACGGCACAGTTATCACGGCCCTCGGCTCCCCCTTCACCTTTGCCGAGCCAGTGGCAGCCATCACAGCCGCCATGAACGAGCGCGCCCGGAAGGCGTTTCACA
This sequence comes from Symbiodinium sp. CCMP2592, assembly GCA_905221615.1. Taxonomy (NCBI): domain Eukaryota; class Dinophyceae; order Suessiales; family Symbiodiniaceae; genus Symbiodinium; species Symbiodinium sp. CCMP2592. Next base: position 71,160 of record CAJNDT010000256.1, on the reverse strand, counting down.
AGCACAGCAAACCATGGTGCGGAACGCCGCACTATGGGCAAGCCAGTCCTGGCCCATAGTGGAAACCCTCCACAAAGCCGTCAACAGCACACAACTCAGGCACATCCGCGCCATGATGCGGGGAAGCCCGGCACCCCGGGGAGTCGTGGGTGGACTGGAACAACCGCACCCTCCGACGTGCTCGAGTCCAGCTGCATCAGTCGGGGGAGCCCCGGTGGAGCACTGAGGGGGGGGCTGCCATGCTCAGTTGGAAAAACCTGCAATGGTGGAAGCGCGAGCAAAGTATTCCGCCCAGCTAGGGGGGCAGGCGCCACAAACACAGATTCAACCCGGACTCGGGCCCGGAGCGACAGATCGTTGCTGCTGTGGGGGGCCTAGCATGGATGCAAACCGTGCAGGACAGAGCAGCATGGAACGGGCTCACGCACGACTTTGTGGCGCGCTTCGACGTGCCGTGGGCTTCAGGCAAGCAAGGCAGCCTCGACAACATAGCACCCAACCGGGGGCAGGCACAGCGGTCCTCTCAGCCAATGAAGCGCCAGCTGACAGCATAGGGGGGACAGCACGCAGCCCACGCCCCCATGACGGGGGCTCACTTCACCTGCCACTACACCACGCCACCCACGACACCACCGAGGGGCAAAATACAGACAGAAGAGAGAGAACCTGCAGTTTCACGTTTCACCGGTGCCTGCAAGCAACCTGTTTCATGTGCACCTGCAGTCCACGAACAACATGCAATCATGTCGCGAAGTTCGAGCCAGGGGGAGGAACTGAGAGACGGCGTCAAGCAGTCTCCCGCTGCTCACAGCAGTTAGCCGGCAACTCGTTTGGCAGCCTAGTCGCAGCCATGAAGCCAATTCGCAACATGATCGTGGTGACCTGTGGCCTAGTGCTGTGGGCCATGGTCTTAGCCTCGGAAAAGGCCCCGCCAGGGGGGGAGGGCGCAACGTGCGCCTGGGGCAGCCAGCCCCGCCACGAACCGTGGAAGCAGCAGTGGGGGCCAGACGAACCTATGCCACTCTCCAACGACGGCAGCCCACCCGGTGCACCGGTGCCACAAGATGACGACAGCCCCGCCACGGGTACAGTGGGGGGAGCGCTGGCCTCCCAGCCGACAGGGGGGCAAGCACAACTGGTATCACCACAGCAGCCACCGGAGCAGCCAATGCAACAAGCCACACCCACAGCAGCAGCGTGGACTACCAGCCCGCCATGGCAGCCGACCCAACAGGGCACACAGCCAAGTGCCCACCATCAGCCGACAGCACAGGCCACGCCAGAGGCCCCAACTCACCTGCACGGTCCACAGGAGGCGGCAGCAACCACCGTCTACTACACCCCAGCCCAGCGAGCAGCCAACGCCCACGGATACTACCCTCCACCGTACGACCCAGACACCGACCCGTGGAACATCGACGACCACCAGCCAGCACAGCAAACCACGGGGGGATCCAGCTCCAGTTCCAGCTCCATGCCACCGCCCCAGCAACCACACTGCCCGCCGCAACTGCCACCAGCACACACACGACATGCAGCCGACCAAATCCTGGCGCTACACCTGCATTACCAAAGCATTCTACAAGCAGCAGGCAAACAATACCCAACCCTCCCGGGACATGGGCTCTCGCCACGAGCCCTCCTCGCTATGGCCTATCAGACCGCAGAGCTCCCTCCAGGAGCCTACTGGCCCAGCGCCACCAACCAGCACGGATACACACTGCAGCACGGAGCCACCACCCAAGCACCGCAACTGCAGCAGGCCCCCCAAAGCCCCGAACCGTCCACCTCCGCCAACAGCAGCCCAACCTGCACTCGCAGCGAGCCCGGAAGCTGGCCCAGCACTGCATCGCCAGAAGCCAGTGACCCAAATGAGGAGGACGACGCCAGTGAACCATGCGACCCAGACCAGCCCTGTGCAGCAGCCCAACCACCACCGCCACCAACAGCGGACCGGAACCACGATGGCGCCGACGGGACTCCCAACAAAAACAGCAGCAGCAGCCACCACCTGAGCAAGAGCCGGGTTCCACTCCACGACCACCGGATGCTATGCCTACGGCACCAACACACAGCAGCAGCTCGGCAGCAGCGGCGCGTGCCCAAAGCCCGCCAGAGGAGGAGCAACCATCGGCAGGAGACCAAGACACGCCAGCACCGGTCCAGAGCGACACCCAGCAACCCGCCCCAGCAGAGGAGCCCGGCGCCCAGCAAGAGCAAACAGCCAGCGCAGCGGACAGCATGGGGCAGCCCACCGCAGACGGCAACACCCACCCACGAGCAGTGGCAGTGGGGAGGCGGGGACACCACCACCGGGGGAGGCCGCAAACACGAAGGGGGGGGGGGGAGCACAGGATGCGCGGTAAGAGATACAAAGCCGCCGTACAAACAATTTTCGAAATCAAAGGCATCCGAAAGCCCAGCGGCAAAACCTGGCGCCAAGTGGGCTGGTGGGTGAACCTCGCAGAAGAAGACGAAGAGGATGCATGGGAAGCTGCCATACACGAAGCAAGAGCCCAGGCGAACAGGCAACAAGGGGGCAGGGGGGCGGGCAGCCACAACCCACAGCAGCACGCCGCGGACATGGCTCGCTTCGCCCAGCTCCTGAACAAGCACCTCGAACCACGAGGAGGGGGCGCCACAAGCAGTGGAGGGGGGACGGCCACCGGGGGAGGCAACACGGCAGCCGCCACCAGCACACAAACACAACAACAGCAGCAGCCAACCAGACAGCCCCCTACCACCGCCCACAGGGGGACCAAGCAGCAGCCACCAGAAGAACCGCGCCGCCGTAGAGCCACAGGCTCAAGCACCGAAGCAGTGGGTGATGCGAAGCGAGTTGAGGGGCACCTCAACATCTGGCTGCTTAGCCTGGGGGCGGGCAAAACGCCCCGCAACATGCCGCCCGAACTGCCAGTGGCACCGGGGACTTTTCTGCACCTGCGCTACTTGGGACCAGGGGGGGCCTGGGCAGCAGTGGTCCTCCACGAGCAAGACCGGCGAGGCCCAGTCTACTTTTCCGGACAGCGTCGGCCCTTCGCTAGGGCCAGGCAGCAAGCACGTGACCCAGCTTCCGGGGATCGCCATCTAGGCCCCGGAACGGCAATGGTCCTCTTTCCGCTAGGGGCACCAAGTGCGATGGCTTCTCTTCGTGACCGCAGTTGAGCACACAAGTATAGGCTGGTCGGAGACGAACGCCATCCGCCTGCTCGCGGGGGAGTCCTACCTTCTATGGCAATGCAAAGGAGAACGAGGGTGGGAGCAAAAGTGGGTCGTCGGACCGGCGGCGCAGGAATACTTTGCAGACTGGAGGAGAGAGTCAACCGTGGGAAGGGGGGCCGAGCGCCTGCCAAGTACAGGTTTCTCGGACGCGAGCAACTGGGAACACCTTGGCTTGCGCCTGATGCCGCGCAGAGACCGGGGGGGACCAACCAGAGGACACAGAAGAAGAACCCCCTGCAGAGGGGGAACCTGACGACGAAGACAGCGCCCTCATGCAGACCAACATGGGGGGCGCAAGCAGCAGCAGCAGCGCGGCCGCCATCCCAGAAGGTTGCCTCGCCATCGCCATGGTCCGGCGCTGTCTTCGGAGACTAGTGACATCGACCTGGCCGAGGACATGGCTGCGCGCATTGCCATGCTAAGCCAGCCTCGAAGCTAGCCGAAATTCATGACGAAGGGGGGCTACAAGCGCTGGAGGCACGAGAGGGGGCATACCTCGCCATCAAAGCCATGACCAGTGCCCGCGACAAAGTACTGGTGGGGGACAGAGACTGGCTGTCAGCCAACTGGCTCTGGACCATCGCATCCCTCCTCGAAGAGGGGGATGCCTTGTCGACGTGTGGAAAGCCAAGCAACACCTTCGAGAGCTGGGGGGGCTGCTGCCTTTCCTAGCTGACAACGATGCAGACCAAGCACGACGACTGGTGGCGTCCTTGCTAGCGTGCCAAGAAGGGACCACCTTGATGGTGGACAGCCAAGGGAACGCCGAGACTCAAGAAGCAGAGGAGCCCCCCAGCCTGTTCGCGGTCTCCGCCCCACTGTCGGGGGGCCATGTCACTGTCGGTGAAGAGGGGGAGCCTATGGAAGCTGCACTGCTGCCTGACCCGGAGCGGCCCAACGATACCGCAGCTGAACCAGAAGGAGGGGCTGCAAATCTGCCAGAAGCAAGTGGAGCTACGCCATTGGAGCCCCTACCCGCTGCCGATGCCGCAGGGGAAGCAAGCCAGGGAGCACTGGGGGCTACGCAACTGGACGCCAACGCAACGGGCAACTCCACTGGGGGGACAGCAGCTCGACCTGCATTCCCGGCTTTCTGGAACCTGCGGCGGACGATGGCGACGCTGGATGTGCCGTCGTCAGCTGAGCGTGACCCCGATAGCCTACCTAGTGAACTTGAGCCTCCCAGTAAAGTGCCGTCCGCCCAAGAAATCGCGGATGGACATGCACTTCAGGAACAGGTGGAGGCTGAGCTGGAGGCCTATGGCCGAGCCAGCCGAAGGAGGCTACATAGCCCAGCGGGGGCCAGACGAAGAGTGAATCGAGAGTGGACTGATGACAGTGACTAGGCATTGCACGCTTTTTGCTTGTGTGTACTGCTCCCCGCCTGGGCCGGGCCTCAGTGTACAGTTTGCCAGTCTTTGCTTGCATGCTCAATGGGGGGAGCCAGACAGAAGTACAGAGTCGGGGGCTCAGCAACAGGGGAAGCACAGGCACCGACCGGTGGGGTGTTAGAAGCTTAGCCCTCGAGGCGGGTTGGGGGTTAGTGTAAAGGGGGGCTAGAACGGTCGGCCAGCGCATGTCTCCGTGGAGTTTTTATCTTTTCTCACCGCCCGAAATTCCCCGGTGCGCGAAATCGCGCGGGGGGGAGGGTGCTCGCGCGTCCGACCCTCCTGGCCGAGCTGAAGAAGAGAGGGAGAGAGAGAGAGAGAGAGAGACAGAGAGAGTAGGCGACGTGCCCTACCATACATCAAGAGAGGGGAAAAACCCCCGTGGCGTCAGCCTCTTTCCCGACCCGAACATCAAGACATGCTTACGGCATTGCGCAACGCCCAAAACTACGACCGGGACGCCTCTGGCAACGTGATCAAGCCTCGACCTGCTGCCCAGGACAACAGTGACCCCGTCGACCAGCCATCTCCACATGGACACTCGGGCCAAGATGGGATGCCACCACAGGGAAGTAAGGCCCTTGCAGCAGCAGAAGCAGACCATGAACGACGACAGGCCAGTAACCCGTACCTGCTCCCGCCGGAACAACGACCTACTGCAATTGCGTCCTCTTCGGCTTCATCTGGTGACCTACCTCCACGACCAAATGAAGGGCAGCCTGCCATGGCCGGGGCCACCCCCGTAGATGCAACAGGCCAGCATCGCCAAACACACGTGGATGGCAAGCAGACAAGTTTACAATCACCTCGGCACCAAGTTCCTCCGAAGACTCACCAATAGTACCAAAACACAACTACGTATCGATGGAGTACATCGCCACCCGACCATCACGGTGGACAACAAGCCTGACTCGGTGCACCACGAGACGGCCGATTACATCGACATGTACCACAATCGGCACCGACCCGACGAACATCATGAGCAAGGTGCTCTGCTCTTCTACCAGCCGCCACCGTTACGCGGGACCGACAGCGCGAGCGCAAGCTCCAGCTCAGACCCACCAAGCCAATCAGCGTCGGCCCGCACTGCTGTGCCAGCGAACATCTCCGACCTGGAAGCCAAGGCCTCCTTGGCCTCTCAAGCGGGGAGCGCCCCGAACTGGCAAGTGGATGAGAGAAACCGGGGGGATAGCCTCCAGAGCGCTATCCGGGTTGGAGCCAACACTCAAGATCTTTCATGGCTCATGGGTGCAACGCCCACTACTTTGCCTCCGGCCTTCCCCCTAGACCCAGCCAGTGTGATGACCTTGCGCAGTTCCGCAGATGGCGCCTGGCGTGGGGTTGTATGGATCCCTCGTAACCGAGAAGAAGTTCGTCATCCAGGGAGGCTTCGACACGAACCCACAGCAGTCATCTTCAACACGCTCAGTGGGCATGCAGAGAAGGGGCCCACCCTTGCACCGAGGACGAGACTTACATTGATGCCAGTGGGACCATGGATAGCTACAACAAGGATCGAGCTGGGCACTGCCAGAACACCTCGCTACTGGCTGGTGCTCATCGATGAAGCGCCTCCCCACAACCCCTCCAGAGAATGGATCCCACTGAGCAATGGGCAAAGTTTCTGGCTGGAGTGGAAGGGGCAGGATCGCCTCTGGTCCCGCCGCCCGCGTTTCGAAGATGATGTCAGCAGACTGGGAGGACCTGCGATAGTGCCCCCGATGCAGCCATTGCGACCGCCTACTCCTCCTCAGCGACGAGAACCCACAGGACCTCAACGACAACGACCGCACAGTGACCCAGCAAGGCCAGCTCAGGTGAATCGACCAAGACAGCCACACACACCTCCAGAACCTCAACGACCCGCTCCTCTACTTCAACGGCAACCAACTGCAGAGCAATCAGAACAGCACCGGACTGTGGATCTGGCCAACAATACGGCCCAGCCCCGACTACCCGGACGAGATGTACCACCTGTACGTGCACGACCACTTCCGCGAACGCCCGCTGTGCCCAGCCCAGGCTCTGAATCGGAAACCAGTTGGCCCAGCGAAGACGACCCAGCACCGGACAATAGTGTCCTCATGCAAACCGGGGACAACCACCGTCAACATGCTCAACGGCAACAAGGAGATCACTATGACAACGATGATCAAGAAGACGACTCGGGTACAGGCGGGGGATCTTCCTCGTCCTCTGACCCTTTTCCTTTGCCGCCGCAAGCCGACACGAACCAAAGACTGCAGAACCTCGAGGACATCCTACGTGCTCTACTACAACTTTCCTTCCAACAACCTCGTGAAGATGTCACAGACATGGCGTATCGGGCGTGCGCAAGGCTCCTAAAGTTTCGACAGAGCCTCCTTCAGGACTTGGACATTGCGGGCACCATCCCCGACAACACCGGCGCCCTCACGGAAAACCCCCTCGCTGAGGCACAGCTACACGTCAGGCAGATGGTTCAGCTCCTTCAGTTCAGGGAGAACCCTCCCTTACGCCAGATGGCTCACCTACTGGACAAAGTTCGCGACTCACTCCAGCAGGCAAGGACTTTGATTGACTCTTTGGGACCGCCTCCCGACAGACCGTGGTGGCTGGAGGCCCTGGCTGGGATCAAAAACGCCGCGACCAACGCCCACGTCGCCAACCTGGCATTGGAAGAGGGAGGCCTGGCAAGTATCTCTGAAGCTCTACAAGCCCTTGGAGACGCGGTGGACCGTACAGCCAGCTACTTGGACCATATTTTGCGAGCGGGGGTCCCAAGCTCCCCCATGGCCGTGGTTAACGACAAGAAAAGACCACGCCCACAAGGAGATATGGGGCAGACCGGGGGCGACCCCGTCCACCCTCCAGATTCTCGACTACGACGACAACCTGAACTACCTGTACCAGCTGAGATACCACATCAAGCACATCAACCAGGAGTACCTCTCCCCCGCGATCCCCGTGCATTACCCGATCCGCCTCTTCGTGAAGGCATACGGGGCACCAACACGGACTCCGGAGAAGCTGCTCCGTTTCAAATCTTGAGAGCTCAGCACATCCTCGAGCAGCTCATGCCCTTTTTGGAGCAGCAGGCTGCAACGACTTTGGCAGAGGCCCATGCACTTTTGTTTCAATGGACGTCAGCTATCTGGGGTACCCCAGTGCGACTGGTTGACAGCCAAAGCGAAGCGCTAGGTGCCCCGGGGACACCCCCGAACAGAGAGGAAGCCAGAGCATCATCGGCCTCCTCAAATCGGACGACACAAGCTTTCAGAGCATCCAGCCCATGTCGGGGAAACCGGGGACCCCAAGAACTGGCGAGGCAGCCCTCGCACAGACGCAGAAGGATGCACGCGATTTTCTATGGGACCCCGGAACAAGACGATGAACACCCGGACGAACACGATGGACCGTGGTGAGAGGCATGCACCTTTTCAGGTAGACGGGATAGGGGGCTCACCCCTGCAAGGGTTGCTTTCCCGGGCAAGATGATCTTCACCTGATCATGCCCTCTCATGGCATTTTGTTCTTAGTTGCGCTAGTTACTTTTGTTCCCTAGCTTTGTAAACCACAATGCCATACGAAGAGGAAAGAACTCAGGAGCCCTCCACCCTGCTTCCCACGTGGTGTGCCCGGCAAACAAGCATCTTTCCCTGCACATGTACCGCATTCCTACTGCAGTAGGGACTTATTGTTTTGTTGCTACCTGTCATTTACAAGCCGGAGAGACCCACCACTGAATTCCTCGATAGTGCCGTAGAGTCATTTCCTGAGAACCCTGGCGTCCTGTGATTGTATCATGGAGTCTTGCTTACTACTTGCTCCTAGCCAGTTCCTTTGTTGCTGCCCCTGTTGAGCCAGGAAAGTTCAACTGTGCCTAGCCGCCTTAGGCAAAAAAGGGGGACGCCCCTGACATACCACATGAGCTACAGTCATGCCCCTTGTCGAGAAACCTGGCATCCTGTGATCCTACAATTTGTTTGTTTTTGTTCCTAGTGGTGTTCATTGTTGCTGCCCTCGTCGAGCCAGGACAGTCAAACCTAGTTGCAATAGCGGGAAATCAAGCTGGGAAAGTGTCAACCTATCCTGATCGCATGCACTCTTTCGCCCTTTTTATTTCTCTCGCTGTTGTGTCATGGCACTGCCCCCGGCATTCCTCCCCTATGACACTCGAGGAAGGTCTCACTACACTTTCTGTTGGGCGAGGGGGGACGCCCCACAGACCGGAATGTGCCGAAACTTTCTGCCTAGGGTCGGGCTGCATGGTAAGCTAGCTGTTCCTTGTTGTGCTCAGTAGCTCTGGGAAATAATACGGCATGCCTCCGATCTCCGCTGCAAGCTTTGAACAATGATCTTTGCAAAACCCGGACCTCTAATCTCCATGCCAAGTCCTGTCTATTGTTTCGCTTCAGTCGTCCTATCTTATATACGAGCCCAGAGGAAACCGGGAGCCCAGCTCACAGGGGAATAACCCCTACACTCGGCAATCAACCTGTATGCTGTACTTGCTTGTATTTGGTGCGTCCTGCTTCGACCTAACCTTTTTGTCCTGTTGAATCCAGTTGCCGAGGGAAGCTGTGCAACTTCTTGTTTTCGTGCCGTTGGCACTCTTTGCAACACAGGCGTCCCGCAACAGTCGGGGGCGCGAACGCGCGCGGTGTAGGGGGTAAAGCCCCTACACCACAACCCTGGCGAAAGAAGACAGAGAGAGAGAGAGAGAGAGAGAGAGAGAGAGAGAGAGAGAGAGAGAAAGAGAGAGAGAGAGAGAGAGAGAGAGAGAGAGAGAGAGAAAGAGAGAGAAAGAGAGAGAAAGAGAGAGAGAGAGAGAGAGAAAGAGAGAGAAAGAGAGAGAAAGAGAGAGAAAGAGAGAGAGAGAGAGAGACACAGGACCCACCAACACAAGCCAAACCACAAACTCTTCGCAGACGAACATGCCACCAGCCCACAAGACAAGCCGCGCCATCCACCACAACAGCCGGACAGCAAACCACCACCACCCAAGCCACCACGCAACCACAGTGCATTCCTGGATAGCCGCGACCTCCGAGGCGGACGGGGACGCCGACCACCACAAAACGCAACACCATCACAACCACCACAGCAGCAGCCCGCTTCAACCAACCCAGGCGGCAATCCACGGCACCCGCTTGAACAAGTACGGGATGGCAGACGCATCGGCGGTGACCGAAGACCTACCACCACTAGCACAACCACAAACACACAAGCACTGAGACACTACTGAGACACTAACAGCTACAACAGCCCCAGCAACAACCACCACCCAACAGACAAAACACGACACCCGCGACAACCCGCATGACAACACTGGGCTCATGCAGCGATTTCTCAAGATACAGCAAACCCCGGGGGAGAGCAGCGACCCCACCACAAACCCTGCTGGAAATGCTGCCACAACCCACAGCAGCAACATGGTTCCTGCAAACACGTTGCAGGATACCCCCCACAATACTCAAGACGGGGGGAACACCACAAATCCACCACTTGCACCACCAACGACAAGCAGCAGCACCGACCGCGTGGCACATTACCTCCTATGCATACACCAATTAGCCCAATGTGCCCTGGCCGATTTGGTCATTGATAGTCAGACCGAGGCCCAACTGCTACGGGATCTCGACATGGAGGGTCCACCTATCCCGAACCCGAACCATCCCACCACGGAGGAACAACCTTTGAAGAAAGCCCGCACATGCCCCAGCTCCGCAGCAGCAGCACTGCAGCGAATCCAGCACAAACACAAAGGCGACTGACCTCTGCTGAAGGGCACATCTTCATATGATATTACGACATTCAGCACGACGTTGCCCAAGTGTTGGCACGACTGAACAACATGGCCGTGGAAGTGCAGAGTTCCAGCAGCTCTTCAAATATGCCTCCACCAAATGGGGGAGGTCCTCCGACAACTCGGAGCCGCGCTGCCGAGCATCCAGATGAACAATATGGATGTCGGGGGATGGCAAAACCTGGCTGAGGTGAGCGCCGTACTAAGCGCCATTGAGTCGGGGGAGCACATCACACACCCCGCGGACGTGATCTCGCAATCCGTGGCGTTCTCTCCAGCAAACCGGGGGATCACCTTAGAGCTGGCCGGCTTCCGCGAGAGTATCCCCAGTTGGCCAGTGCAGACCTCAATGGCATCCATGCTGCCTTCTTGGCAGCACTGGAAGATGTGGAGGCGGCATGAGGCGGCTCTACAAACCGGACTACCAGCACCCCCAGGTGTTCCCGCCATACACGACCAAGAACTACGTGGGGAAATGCGTCTCAAACTGCGGAGTATACAGGGGAAAGCATTCCCTGGTGGACGAAGTCCCACGGAAAACTTCGAAAGTGACGAAAGTCCGCGAAGCAACCGCCGCCGGCGACCGACCGCAACGGCCCGATCTGAAGCCGAAGGGAAGTGAGAGTGCGGGGGATGAAACATAGATAAACTAGAGCCCCGAAATCCCTAACAGAATGTACCTTTTTTGCCCATGCCTTTCGCAGATTTCAGCCCCCGGTCTCAAAGGAAGCATTAGTAGATGCAAGCTGTTGCCTGTGTGCGTACGCCACAACGCTGAAGGCACCTTCAACACTTGCAGGGGGACAGTGTCGAGTACAATAGGACCTGGGAGGAGACCTTGTTGCCTAGTTTCCTTTCTAACTAGCCACTACATCCACCCTGCAAGTCGTTGACACATGATACAAATTCACAAACATACGGGGGAGACGGTCCTGAAAGCACTTTGTCCTTAGAGCCTGCCTGAACCGTGTCCCTTGTATATAACCAAAGTCATACACGGTGCACTTAGGCTGGTCAGAGGTAAACCTGGCTTCTTCAACAGCCCCTACGCATGTTATCCCTATAGGGCCTGATCGACCGGCGTGCCATCATTTTTGCATACACGAATAAGCCAGTGTACCGAACTCTGATTTCAGTCTGCAAAGCTTTGTAGAAGAGCACTCGTGAAGCAAAGGTACAGCAAGAATACCAGGGGTACATCTTCTTTCGTTGTTGTGCATCGCATGATTGCACCTTGTTAACTTGTTAACTTGTGCACTTCTGAGAAAACAAAGCGGGGGAAAGCGTGACGCCTCGACTGAAACCCTTCCGTGTGATAGCGCTCTGGGGTCTCCATGTAGTGCTGTGCAGTTGTTTTACAAACATAAAGAGACAGTCATGCAAAGACTCCAAATGCACCACGCCGCTGATATGGCCGTCGGGGAAACATGGCTTCACAGTCAAACTAGTACATATGCTAGCCCTCTAGGGCCTCCTACATAGGGCTGTGCAGTTGTTTCCTACAAAAGCGAAAGCCTTGAAAATCCCCAATCGTGTCATCTGCGAACGAAAACGCGGGGGACCTGAACTTTGTACTCTAACCTGCCTTCGGTTATGCTTCCTTAACATATCGTAATCACTATGACGTGCCCCCAAACTAGAAGTGCACAACTACCGTCGTAGAGAGACGACGCTCACTCCGCCTAATTCTTTAACAGCTGCTACCATAGCGCTCCTTTCCGTGCGCACAGTTGAGCACCTTTACCGCTGTACAGGGGGGATGAGGCAATTCGTGCCGACACCTTTTTCCTTGTCCCTTGTTTTCGGAGGCTTCGGATGACCGAAACGGAGACTGACGGCCGTCGTTTCACGAAGGCCAACGGAGTGAAGCTCCGATGGCCCGGGGAGGTGGCCAAGTGTTTTGTAGGACAAACGGTTTCGGTAGCCTCGTCCTACTGTTTTGCTGTAAGCTCGGAGCACGGGAAACTCCGCCCGGTAGTTGTGTCTGGGGAGACCATGGATGACCCGAATGGCGTTGGAAGGTCTTCTATGGTCACGGTTTAGGAGGGGTGTTTTTGGGGGGGTTGGGTATACCAGCACATTCAGAGGAACACGTGCCTTCTCCCAACCCTGGAAGGGGCGAAGCCGACCATGGATCCAGCGCGCCGCGAGCGGGTCGGCCTTCGGACCAAGGGGTTGCCCCTCAACCCCCGAGCAAGCAAGCCAGAGTCGCCGTTTTGGCTCAAGCCACGAGCGGCCCAAGGTTTGAGCTCAGAAAGACGTCAAGATCTCAACCCGGGGGCACAGCGAACGGAGGGAGTGTGCATTGCTCCCGGCCATTTCCTTGCGACCTCCTCTACCAGTCTGTTGCCCTACACGTCTTCATCGAGCACGCCCTGGAGGGGGATATAGGTGGCTACGGAGCACGACGGTGGGTTTGTGCTGCGCCTTACGGAGATTGTTAACCCTCGCCGTGAAGGGGCTCAGCGAACCTGTAGATTTTACCTTGCCTCCACATGTACTTTTGTTGTCCTTACCAGTTCTCTTACGCGACCGCCTATGCGATCAAGTCCCCGCGTGTGAAAGACACCAGTGGGTTGACTTAACGGTAGATTGATTGTGCCTATAGTGTGTACCTGTGAAACTTCAGGTTATCAGCCGTAGTTAGCTTCTTGCAATGGACATGGTACCGTTCATGGTCAACCAGTACTCTACTTCACGAAACTCGGCAGGTGAACGTATTCGCCAATGATCCCCGGATGCAGGCAGCGCTTGAATTTCGCGCAAAACGGAGGCATCAGCTTGTCTTAGACAACATATACAGTGCGGTGCTAAGTTTGCAGAGACAGCCAGTGCACAGGGAACAGGAACGTCACGAAGAACGATCAATGAACTTGCACGTTTAGACTCTTCCGGAGCCGCCCCAAAGGACTGGGACCTTTTCGCGCGTGCGCCGCATCCCACAGAGCCGGAGAGAGCGTTCAGTGGCGTTCAGACTCTTCCGGAAGCGCCCCAGAGGACTGGGACCCTTTCGCGGGCGCTGCATCCCACAGAGCCCTCTGGAGACAGCGTTTAGTGGCGTTTAGACTTTTCCGGAGCCGCCCCAGAGGACTATAGGACAGTTATAGGACCTTATCGCGTGCGCCGCATCCCACAGAGCCTTCATGGAGAGCGTTTAGTGGCGTTTATAGACTCTTCCGGAGCAGCCCCAGAGGACTGGGACCTTTTCGCGCGCGCCGCATCCCACAGAGCCTTCATGGAGAGCGTTTAGTGGCGTTTATAGACTCTTCCGGAGCACCCCCAGAGGACTGGGACCTTTTCGCGCGCGCCGCATCCCACAGAACCCTTTGGAGAGAGGGCTTGGTGGCGTTTAGACTCTTGCGGAGCCCCCCCCAGAGAGCTGTCCATCGTGCTGTTTGCGACATCGTGCTGTTTGCGGCATGCTGTGTGCTTGTGCTGCGAGAGCGCTGTGCATCAGAGATGGAGTAAGTAAGTGACTGTGTGCGGTATGCTGTGTGTTTGTGCTGCGAGAGCGCTGTACATCATGGGGTGACTGAGTGCCTCAGTGACCGAGAGAGGGGTGAGGAGTGGGCAGGAAGCGGATTGCAGCGTAAAAGTAAAAATCCCGCACAGTGATGTGGGGGAAAAAACATAAAAGTATGTTGGGGTTTGTCATGTATTTGCCAGTCTCTGTTTCGTATGTTTAAAGTTTAAAGTACGGGAACCCTTTGGGAATGCTAAAACAAAAATCTTCGTTTGTTTTCTCTGCTTTCCCTGTTTAAACATATGGAAACCCATACATGTATCATACAAGCCAATCCAAAGCAACAGTTAAAATCGGCGGATTTCACTTATTTAACGCATATTCTGTACATGAATTGAATGAATTACACGGCCGGCTTTGCTCTGCATGTTTCCATGAAGGTTGTTTATTTAATTTAATTGAATATTTAATATGCCTAGACATTACAGGGGACCTCCGGGATTTATCTCAAAAGAAATAGTGTAATGATGTACTATGATTTACTTATCGTAAATCGTAAATATATTTTTATTGGTTAAACAAGAAAAGTTTGAATCGGTTGGATTTTGTCGAGTTTATTTATGTAATAATCTCTGGGGCTCGGTAGGCGCCCTCTTGGCTGTGAACGGAGCAGGTATGCTGAATGCAGGCGGTATGAGTCCAAAATGGGGACCCTATTAGAGCAGGGACTCGGTGCTTTCCCGATGTCTTGTTTCAACACGAGAACCGTTAACACATTTAGTATCTGCAAAAATTGGGTGGGACTTTCGGGAAGTATGTCGCCGGAAATATATCTTGGTTGGTTATTGTTTATACATTTGTCTGAGTTAAATAAGCTGAATAAGTAGAAGGCAAAACACGAATAGGAGTATTCAAACAGGTTACTGTACGATACGTTTTGGACGGTTTAGATATTTTAGATGGAGCAAAAACATATAAGCGGTCTGCAGAACTTTGTTTATCATAAATCATAAATGAAAGCGTTTAAGTTTTTATTTATAAAACTAGTATGTCTAATGTATTGAATATGTTTGACATATTTAACATGTCTAAAAACAGTGAACGCCCGGAATTATTTCAAAGGCCATAATTTTTCTGGATGATATAAGCAAAATACATGGAGCGCAGAACATCGGTTGGGTTTTCTCTTCTTAACGCATGTTCGTTTACTATGTAAAATGAGTGAAATACATAGATTCGGCTTCGTATCTTCACAATGTTTTTCAAATATTTTTGTAAATATTTAGGATGTTTAAAATCTTCAGAACTTGGACCTTAGTGGCATCTCTTACATGTATAATTATGTATATTTATATACGCAGACACATTGATATGTCTAGCATGTCTATGTATATACATATATATATATATATATAAAGTACCCCCCTGGACCAACTTGTCATTGCTCATGTCCGTCTTGACATCGTCTTGCGGGGGTTGGCTAGCTAATTTTTTTGGGAATATTTATACTGCTTTATTTATTGCGTATATGTATATTGAGATGGGTGTGTACATGTTTCTTTAGCAGCCCAGGTGAGGAAAAAAGACATGATGCACGACGTAGAGACAGTCGGGACCGTCGCAACCTCAGAAGTTTGCTGCGAGGAAAGCAGCACTTTCAGATTCGACTGGCCCCGCTTTGCATTCGAGTTGAGTTGATAAGGCAGTCGTCGCAGGCACTCAGATGGCGCAGTGCGACGGTGAAAAACATCCCGTGACGGAAGTGCACATCCATGACCATGGTAATAGTGGATTCTCGTTCCAGCCATTGCTCATGGATGTCCATCGAGAAACAGAGCTGTTTGAAGCATGTCCCACGACATATCAAGGACAACGCTCAAGTGATCCAAAGTGGCATCACGCGTGACTTGCAGAGGCTCTGCAGTGGATGCCGCAGCACTACCGAAACCTGAAAGATAATGTGATGCCATATATGATGCCCTTATGTGCCAGAGGAACCGAACTGCAAGCAACCGGGAGAGTTCTGACATTGCTTGCAAACACAGGCAACGACCCGATATGATTGCACCTGAACTTTCACCGGACCTGTGGCAGAAACGTCGGGGCTGCAAGTAGAAACAGTGACAGCATTGAAACGTCATGAGAACTTTGGCGGGCACATGAGCCGATGCGATCACAATGGCTCACTCTGGCCACCCGCCTTGCAACAATGCAGTACTGCGAGAGAGCGCAGCGGGCCAACAGCAGAAACATATGATCTGGCACCCAGGGGCTCGGATTTCTCATCCTTGGTTCCGTCTGGCACTTAGACGACTGCTCTGTGACTTGCCCCGATCTTCCAAACAGCTCAGAATCCCTCCTAAGGTCTGGCTCACGTCAACACAGATTAGCGCGAGCGCACCTTACAGTTCCTGTTCTGAAAGAGGCACAAGGGGAGCCTTACATCACAAACTCGAGGCTCGGTGCAGGATGTGCTGGTGATCACGGTCCGGCTCAAGCTCCTGTCGAGGCGGGCTGCGACAGCATTTCTTGGCAAATGCTTGTGATTGTTACGAAAGGAGCTATCGGATGTGTCGCGCTCCAGGTCTGTGTGCGTGCGGTAGTGATCTACCGGCTGTTGGAGTCAGCTTTCGGACATTCCTTCAGGACTGTCCATCTTTGTATTTGCAGCGATGATCCAGACTTTCGCTTCGACCTTCGCCGTTGCCATGTCACATCGCAGCATGGCATCATGGGAATGGAATGGAATGGACATACTTGGCTGAGGCCCCGCCGTGGTGGCCATTCGGTCGGCAGTGTCATCATCGCCACAGTCGCATCGGTTTGTGCCCCCCGAATATATTCATCAACCGTGAGTTCCAGTTACTGGCGCAAGTTGACGCAAGCTTGAAACGCCTGTGACACTTGACGCGGATCGCGAGGTTTCACTTTGTCACAACGCAAGAGCTGTCAACGTCCCTAGCATAGCAGTATCTTTAGCTGTCGATGTCGATGTGAACACTTCGCACTGCTGCTAAGTCGCTTCCTGAACGTGGCGAAGCTGCAGCTTCCCGGCATACGTGTAGAGGCAGCATCCCAGGGACAGACGGATGCCTTTCTTGCAAGTACTGCAAGTTGGCAGGTACATGCCGACGAGGAGCTGCAGCAGGCTATCCAAAGCCGCATCTTGTTTCGGAAAGGAGCAGGCCAGCGCAGCCACGGCGATAGCACACGCGACAGGGTTGGCCGCTCGCCGTCCATGTGATCTTGTTTCAGGTCGGAAGGTTTTGGCAAGTCCATTCAACTTTGCACCGCTCCAACCTCAGAGCAGTGCAGTTCTATTCCCCAGATCCGTAGCTCTCTTCTTGCAGAGGTTCTACTTGCCGCATTTTTTGCCCTGGGCTTACCTGAGTCATCTTCTTTCTGTGCCAGATTCGAACAGAAGAAAGAAGAGTAAGACCTGGCCTAATGTGTTCGATGCTCAGCACCGAGACTGTGTCGCAAGGCTGGCCTCAAGCCAGACCTTCCACGCGCAAACCGAGAGGCGCAATCTCAGAACTCTCCCAGACTACAAGATAGTTATTGCTTTCATGTCCGTGCCACCCAAGGCCCCATACTGTACTGTGTTGCTAGCTGCGTTTGGCTCGAGATGGTTGATGCGGGGTGGCGTGGTACTGTACCAAGTCGTCCGAGGGCAAGACTCGGCAGCTGGAGGTATTGCGAACAAGCCTGGGCGAAGAATGCTCAAGCTGATTGCAAGCAGAAGGTATTAGGACTCTTGATCATTCCTTAGGCATCCTTTGTAGGAACTTGCCGGTAGCTACTTGTATATCGGAACAAGCTTCGACCTACGGTCCGGCAACAGCCGCTGTTTGCTGCTAGCGAAGCGAGATTATCGTAGCAACTGCTCCAGCCGGAATGGCTTCGAGCTTCGCGAGCTTGCCGGTTCAAGTATCGCCGGGCACCCTCAACAGGCACAGGGATTCAGGCTGCTAGGCACAGCCGGTACTCCAGAATCCTTGGCTAGCAGCGCAGCGCATCGCAGTCTAGCCCAGCAAAGCGAAGCATGGGGGACAGCGCCACATGCCTGGGAGAGCAAAAGACACAGAACCCCAGACCTGGTGAAAGAAAGAAACAAAGCCAACAGACAGCCGTGCCACCATGCAGGGGGCTCCGCCTCTCAAGCTTGCTGTAAGGAGAGAGAGAAAGAAAGCACGAAAGAAATAAAGAGAGAGAGAGGGAGAGAGTAGCCGTTTTGGCTCAAGTCATACCGCCGCTCTACCCTTCGGGGGGAGCGCTCGGGGGCGGCCCCTCGGGATCACAGAAGGTTGTCTCTGTGGTCTTGAGGGGTGGACGTCCCCCAGAGCGGGGGGTGGCTTGAAGCCACTGCCACGTTGCTCCAGTGGCCCCATAGCACCGCTTGCAAGAACCCGCGAGCATGGCGGACTTCGAGTTGAAGGTGAACGAATCCAACAAGGGAACAGAGTTGCTGCTGCTCCGTGTTCGTGGCATGCGCTGCTGCGAGCCTGTGCTATGCTGCCTTTCTGTCAGTAGCGCTTGGGTTACGGATGGCTGTGAATATGGCGTGTGGAAATTCTTTCTGTATGGAGCGGTTCTGATCTCTTTCACAGCAGCTTTCGCTTCGACGGTGGCTTGCTTGCCTCAGTCCTTGGGCGCGAACTCCATACAGCTGCGAGATGTCTTCGGTTGGCCTTTGGCTTTCGAGTCGATGTTGGCAGTGGCCGTCATTTCTTAGGGAGACAATAACTACGAGGAGATCTCCAGTGCAGATGAATCATTGTCGTCATGGTTTGCGATGGCCTCCGCTGCATGCTGGCACGTGTACCTCATGAAATTCATGACTGCACAGTTGTGCCAACGCTACAACGACATCTTCCACGACGCGGGGCGGCAATGCACGACTGACGCGTGGCATCAACATCTATGAGACCTGCATGTTGCGGCTTGGGCAATGGAACACTGAGGAGAGTTGGAGTGTCATAGCAGTTATGGCCGAATTGGTGAATAATAGTGCAAACGGTATACCTGCTCAGCCGGACCTTGCAACTGTCAGTCAGTCTTGATTGTTCAATCTTGGTTGTTCAGTTCGCCGGAGCTTGTCGTGGTTGCGGTTCGGGGCTTGTTTATTTGCAGTTCTGCCGAGAGGTTCACTCCCTATGCCAGGGGAGTATGCATTCTACTTCAACGTTGACCCATGTACATGTCAAAAGACGACGTTCACTCCACCTAGTTTTTTAACACAGTCGTAGAGAGACGACGTTCGCTCCGCCTAATTCTTTAACAGCTGCTACCATAGCGCTCCTGTCCGCACACACAGTTGAGCACCTTTACCGCTGCACAGGAGGGATGAGGCAATTCGTACCGGCACCTTTTTCCTTGTCCGTTGTATTGGGAGGCTTCGGATGGCCCGCGTGTAACGGGGACTTGCAGCCGTCGTTCCACGAAGGCCAACGGAGCGAAGCTCCGATGGCCGAGGGAGGTGGCCAAGTGTTTTGTTGGACAAACGGTTTCGGTAGCCTCGTTCTACTGTTTTGCTGTAAGCTCGGAGCAGGTATGTGGACGGCCACGGGAAACTCCGCCCAGTAGTTGTGTCTGGGTAGACCGTGGATGACCCGAATGGAGCTGGAAGGTTTATGATGATCACGGTTTAGGAGGGGTGTTTTTGGGGGGATTGGGTATACGGTATACCAGCACACGGAGGAACACGTGCCTTCTCCCAACCCCGGAAGGGGCAAAGCCGACAATGGATCCAGCGCGCCGCGAGGGGGTAGGCCTTCGGGCCAAGGGGTTGCGCGCAACCCTAAGACCCCTATGTGGAGCCTTGCCTGCCTGTTCGACTGTGAGCGTCGAAAACCCCTAAGCAAGCAAGCAAGCAAGCAAGAGAGAAAAGAGTGGGGTCGACAGGCACATTTGGGTTGCTCTACCACTGTTGTGGGGGTAGGCCTTCGGGCCAGGGTCTCCTCGAGGACCCACACCCCTTCGCAAGCAAGTTAGCAAGAAAAGATTGGCCCAAGGTGCCTACACCGACTTCGTTCACTTGCGGCGTTTTCGTCAGCTCGAAATGGGGTTGGGGGAGGCTCGCACTGCGCCCACGAGTCCGGAACTCCCGTTCCTTCTCAGTGTAGCGGCGGCATAAGCCTAGTCACCTAGTCCGCGTACTTCCGGCCACTATCACGATCTGGACGGTGTGGTAGTCAGTTTCCCGTCGAGCCACCTATAGTGGGGAATGAGCACCGCTTCAAACGGTTGTGGTCAAGTTGTGGTCTCCTTGAGCTTGTCGTGGAGCGTGTCACTGGTCTCAAAAGTGCCCCGGCGAAGGATCTTGCAGTCAAGAGTCTACCGGATTTGAAGAAGTATGATGGACTTTGCGGTGTGCTTTCATGGCTCAGAGTGCACTCGTTCGTCATTCCCCTTTGCCCGATAAAACATCGGGTGGGCTCGACGCCCGGGGGCGGTCAACGCCCCAATGCCCGGGAGAGAGAGAGAGAGAGAGGTGGGGAGCGTTGCTCCTATTTGGCTGAGTGCAAGCACGGTTATTCCGTAGCCATTTTGGCTCAAGGCTCAAGGTGACTTCATCCTCTTCAACATCTTGGGCGACTTCTTCAGCTCAAAGGGGGGTCAGCGGGGGGTGAGCCGGAGATCTGTGCCGTTTCCGGTGATCCCACCCCTGCCCTTCTGACGTAAACTGGACTTCTCCTTAGAATCTGCAGCCATCGACCTCCACGTAAAGTTTGTGTGCTACTGGAGTGAGGTGAGCGGGGGAGTGCAAGTTCTTCAGCATCGCCTCCGCGCTTGTCGAAACTGAAACAATCCGCTTCTGCTAAGGGGACCCTGCGGGGGAGGGCACGCCGATCCACCACTATACGACCACTGGCTGGGGGAGAAGGACGCCTATACCTGAATGAGCAAGTGGCAAGACCAAGGGGAACGCAAAGAACGCGCGGATCTACTTCAACATGTCGGGGGACACACCTCGTTGCAGAGTATGCCGTGACGCTGGGGGGATTACAAGCTTTGAAGGTGTGGGGAAGACGCACAGCTCGGAGAAGCAAGAGGGAAGACAAAGGGGAGGCCGAACTCTCCAACCGACGATCGTGATGAACCGAGTGATGCAGTGAGCCTTTAGATTTTGAAAGCTGCATGTTGTGGCCCTTGTAACATGTGATATCATATGTTCCCATGCCGGGGGGGCCTGCAACCCGTACAAACCAGGCTTTTCCTGTAAAACACTAGTTGTGACATACGAGCTGCTTCGGCAGCCACCCGCGCCGCCCACGTGACTCAGGTTGGTTTGCCGTACTGCAACTACCTGAACTCAAGTCTTTAAGATCTTTTCAAGCCCTCCAGGGCATCGAACTTTCCGATGGTGTACCTCAGGACTTTCCTTTTTGCAATTCAGTACGGACATGTCAGTCGCATTCCTTTTCCCGCGGGACGGCCAATTCAATAGTGCAGGTCCTGTTGCTGACCCTCCAGATTTATTCATGACGGGGGAACTTGAACGATCCCTTACAACGCTTTTCCCCGAGCGTTTGTTTAATCCAAGCATTTTCAATTTCGCATGTCAAAAAACAGATGACTGAAGACCAAAATACAAATAGTGTAATATTTAAACCTGTGCCTTTTCGGTCGAAGCAGTCATCTTTTTTCACTCCCTTCTAAAGACCCGTAAAAAACGGGCAGGCCCTAGTGCCCGGGGGGCTTAACTCGCCCCTTCAGCCTGAGAGAAGAAGGTTATTCATTGAGAGAAGGTGAGAAATTGTGCAAAATGCAAAAGCAAGTTGGCCTTCCGAGCAAAATGCCGACTTCGACGACAGCAAGCCCGCGATCCGGGGAAACCGGGACAAACTCATGCTGAGCGAACTGTTCGCTGAGGTTGCGTAGGTTGGGGAAGCAAAAATTAGATTGGAAGTTTTGTGCCGAATGAGGTTAACGCGTGTTGTCGTGCTGAGAGTTGTTACTACTTTTTTCGTGGGGGGACTGTGCAATCTACGCCTTCGTGTCTTGACAAAAGCCTTCTTCTCTTTAGCATGGATTGTGGGTAAAAAAGGCTTACACTTCATGCTGCAATAATCTAGACGGGCCGCATGAGCCGGAAACGCCTGCCACTGGGGCCAACTAGCCAATCATTAGGTTTTTAACCGTCCTTTTGCAAACCATTCTGCGAAGTCAGTTGCCGCTTGAACAATGCCGTCGCCGCCCGTAACTACAATGTTGGTTATTGTATCTCGTGCTGCAAAAAGGGGGCGACGGCATGCTCTACGACTCTACGAAACGCTTAACTTTAGGCACCTGTCACTACGAGCTATCTCATTTGAAATCTTGGCCGTGAACCTTTGCTCATGTTACATGTTTGTGCTGTTTTTGACCAGACGTAGAGATGCCATACTGCAAAACCTGAAGAGTCGGCCCTTTTTTTGGAAGTGCGAGTCAGAGTACCATTGGTGGGATATGGATGGACCTTGCCTTAGAGGGCACGCGGGGACCAGGCCGGAGTGCGGGCTAATGAGGGTGGTTTCTGCGACGTCGTACACTACCAGCCGTACCGCGCAAAGGGCTCACACATTTTTCGTGGGACCCCAATGCCTTCTTCTCATAAACCAAAGAAGGAGAGTGCCTAGGCGCGGGTCCAATCGTTGGACCTATCCCGAAGGGAAGGCGCGAAGGATAAGTGACCCCATTCCTTTTGGCCTGCGGAACGAACCCGGCTTGGGCCATAGGTCGGAACTCCCCAACAGCTTGACGCAACACGGTAGCTTGTGATTCCCCGACAGCTTGCCACAAAGCAAGACCACCCCCTGGTGCTGGCAATGGCCAAAACGGAAAGTAAGCTAGATTCGATAGGCCATTCCGACAAATTCTAAGGGGCCCCCGCAAGCAGGATTCTTCACAAGTTGGTTGGCTTCAAGACAAAACGGGTCCTTGCAAGTCCGAGATTGGCGCAGAACAGCAAAGCGAGGCCTTCCTCAGTGCATTTCACCAAAAGTGGGCCATTGAGCAGGACTTACAAATCGGAACTTGCGGCCACAAAAGCATATCTAACACTTGAGGCCCCCATGCTAGACACTTAGACAAAGAGATTGTGTGACCCCCCCCCTCGTTTTTTGTGCCTCCGTACGACAGTCAGCGATTGCAGGAAGTGCAGTCGCCACATGATAGTTGGTTCGTCGTTCCTATTGCAGCAGCAGCTCTCATCGGAGGGAGCATGTCCGCGTAGGCTGATATACTTCGATGCAGACATTGTTATTCTCGGTGACCTCGCCGAGCTCTTTGTCGTTGCCTTATGCAAATGTGTCGAAAGGTTGTGTGTGTGTGAGCAAGAGCAACCAGCAACAGCGTCTTGAACTGCGGTGCTTTTGGCTGACTGTGCCAGACAATAAGGACATGGACATGCAAGGAAAAGTTTGTGCGGCCGTGCCTTACTGTCATCAACGGCCCGACCCCTTGTCCAAAAAGGGTCCCGCATCAAAGTCACATCCTCCTAAGACCCAGGCTCAAAACATACATCAACTTTGACGTCCTCCACAACCTCGGCCACGAAGGGCGGACCCGACGCGTCTTGTTCTAGGCATCGCGAAGCCTAACCGTGACAGGATCGACCCGGATTCCTGCATCGCAAACCGTGGGCTTCTTCTCATTGACGCCAGCTCCTTACAACATAACTCGTGGCCCAGTTTGCATCCATGGCGAATGCCAGGTTCCAGTTTGGAGTGCCATGAAGATCACAGAGTCGATAGAAAATTGGCTGGCCGAGAGCTTGAAAGAATAGAAGACTGCTCTGAGTCTAACACTGACAGCGGGGGCGGCGCGGACTGGATTTGCACAAGCCTGTTCTGGCCAAGGATGTGTATCGCGCTTCCGACGTGGACCTTTGGGTTTGCAGCTAAGATAGCACACAAGAAAATCGCACCATCCAAACACAGAAATTAGAATGCTGCAGGTCGGTGGTATGTCCCAGCCACCATGGCTGCTTGCGATGAACGGAAACTACACGCGCCTGTCGGATGTCTTTGCCTAAGTATTTCTCACGTTGCGTCCGTTAGTCGGCAGCGGCATGGAGCAGAACCTGTAGCGTTACGAGCTCAGCCATCGCGGCAGCCGTTGTGCTATAGCACGAGAACTCTGCAGTTCGAGGATTGGAATTGCAACAGCTTGGGGCGACATTCTATGATCCCGGCGGAGGTGCAGAGTGCTGTGGCTTCATGAGTTTCATGTCCTTGCTGGTCCTTGCTAGCCAGACGCTACTGCACTGCTACTAGTCACAGGCGGCTGTCCTCCGAAATCTCGGGTCTGCATCTGATGTGCTGGGATGAGTGGTGCGGAACCGCCGGTCTCAGAGCAAGAAGAAGCCTACAGGTTTGAAGACACTCACCTACAGGAGCTGCATGCCTGGAACCAAGGGTCTTCAGTGCACCTGCCTCACACAAGGAAGGACATGTTTTGCGATACGCAGCACACTACGTCCAAGCAAGCTGGCGGACTCAGGTGGAGCCTGTTGCCAACGGTTTGAACCCATATGTGATCTCCTTACATGCTGCCCTGCATTTCAAATCGGAAGCCGTCGCAGACATCCATCCAAGTCCCTCTGTCGGAGCATAGACACAGATTGACCGTCTTGTGAGTCAGTGCTCCCTGTGTTTTACAGGCGGGACGCTGCTGGAATATGTCCAACGATGTTCGGAAGTTCTGCAGTGTTCGCTGGAACGCTTTTTCCAACATAGCCCCGCTTCCTTCTGCAAGACACCCTCCAAACTAGCAAGGACGAGGCCCGCATTGCAGGGTATAAAATCAGTTCGAAGCTGTCAGGTTGTGCTTTGCAGCAGCACCGGAAAAATATTGCACTACAATGGTGCTGGATGCTTAGCACGAGATGCGAGCCCAGAGCATGACACTTGGCGGGATTGCACACCCGCCTGAGACCGGGTTTCGCAGTCAGGGCCGAAACTGTTTCTTGATCCTGAGATGCCTTCTTGCGTTTGCCAAGGCCATGAAGCCATGGCTACTTGACAGCGACACAATTTCAGTTCCAGCCGACTTCTCAGTCAACTCACTTCTTGGTAGGGACTTCTGCATGTCACATGCATGTTTATGATACCTACAATGTGCATCGTGCGTTGTGGTGGGGCTGGAGCCGTTCAGAGACTCAAGCCTGGCGTACACTTCTTTCTGCGTGAATCAAGGCTCCGTTGGGTTTCGAACCCGGCTTGTACCGACTCAAGGGTCGTTCTTTGTCGTGTTTCCATTCCTTCAAACGTGGGTTCGTGGAGCTTGTTGCCCTCTTCGCGTGCTCGTTCCGAGTTGCAGAGCTCTTCACTTGGGAGCTCTGCGGGGTGCCATGGCTTATGTCCGGGCTGACCGGAAACTGTTTCAAAACCCTTGGGGTTCAGGATGCTTTCAGACTATTCTCCTAGTCACTAGTCACTGGTCTGAACTTGGCAAACAAGGTGTGTACGCTTCCAGAGTCTCTGCGGGCACCTCAGGCGATGCTGCAGCAGTGCGGCCGTGCGGGCAGTGGCATCAATAGACACAGTGCGACTGTGCGCTTGAGCGTTTTTTCACTGTCATATGGATGGAAAAGGGAGGTTCAATGCCAGAATGACAGACTGCGCAGGAGTTCTAACTGACGCATGAAACAGACGATGGCACAATCAGTGAAAGCAGGTCTTTGGAGCGCGTATTCTTGTTTTCCTGGTTTTTCCTGCCTTTGTCACATTTTTTTGGTGGACTCATATGCTCATACATGCAGACACACACACACACACACACACACTTATATATATATATATACACATATTGCGAGTGCTAAAAAATATATACATATCTATATACGTATGTATGCACATAGAAAAATGTATGTACACACACTACACATAACTTGTGGATGTTTACAGAAATAGGTGTATCTGTGCTTGCACGGGTAAATGTACAAATCTATACACTTACATATAAGTGCATGTTTGTTTTATTCTGCCACATGCGACAAACATTGTATTCTCGTCTTCATGCTTTCATTTCTTTCTGATTTAAATGCTGTCGGTGCTCGAGTTTTCACTTCCATGCAGGGGAGACGGGGTCGTTGAATTGGCCGTCGCCAATGAAGCTCCACTTGAATTGACCAGGACAATGTACCTGCCACAGTAAGTAAATGCACGGCCTGAATGCGTGCGTCCACAGCCTGTGTGCTTCTAGTTGCAGCGGCATTCGGGCTTGTCTGCACCCGAACAGCACAACTTGGACGAACTATTGACGGACTGGTCTATTCCGGTTCGTGATGCTGCCAAGCTACGTACATCCAGTCTGTTGAAGATTCTTGCCATGGCTGGCTTAACTAAAACTATCTGTGGACTTGGACGGGCATCAGAAGACCAACCAGCATGCGCTCGAAAGATGAAAACATCGTCGCGATAGCTTCTCGTTAGGCAGTGGTTGCCATCTCTTGTTCCAGGAGCTCTATGACATTCCGATGATGTATGGTCGTAAGGTAATAGATCTCATTGTCTGGGCACGAGGCAAATGTCTCTGGCTTGCCGTCGTTGACCAACTTACCTTTCAACAGTACCAGGTATGCTTGGCACCTTTTCCAGCACGTCTGTCGTGAATCGCCGGGTTTTCTTACAACCCGAGCTACAAAAGTTTGTGTATGTGGGCTCTACTTTGCAGAGCCTGGACGATCGATCGTGAACGCACTCGGTTGGGCAAGTATAGACAGGTGATGGCTCACAAGCCTGTGTGTGGAGACTTGTGCCTTTGGTGGCAATCCGAACGAAAAAATTTTCACTTTCCCATTCCATTGGTGATTATGGCGGTTCCCAGCCCTCGGTGCGTTGATACCATCCAGCAGACATTCATTAACGAGCTGGAACCTTTGTTAGATGCCCCTTTGGTGCGTTCCCTAGTAAAGGCAAAGCATTCGTTCAACCATAGGCGAGAACCTGTTCGAGTGGTCTCTAGGGGTGTCAGTTCCTGGAGACGGCATCGCAGATATCGAAGGAGAACCTAATATACAGCTATCGGACGGACTTGCAACCGTCAGTGTTTCGATCCTTGAAGGTGGTTAATGCAATTGTGTATGCCGTACAGATGCTCTTTGTTTGACATAGCGAGCGCTGGATTCCAGTCCTTCTTGGCAACCAAGTTTTCGCGCAGTATCGCGGTCGACCATGATACCATTTGTCATCTGTTCCGGATCGCGTCCCATTTTGGTGACCCGTTCTATGAAAGTATGTGTAAATCCCGCTTGTCTACGATAATACAGTTCAGGCAACTTCAGGTTCCCCGTACGATGCGACCGTGTTGTCTTCCGCCACTCCTGCCAGAACGTACCTTTCGCGCTCAGGTAAAGAAGTTGCTGGGCCAATGCTTATGAGCTCAGTGCTGGAAGGTGTGTTTCCCTCGGTGGACATGTCCAAAGAATACTCTGTGACGACCACTTTTGTGGAAGCAGCTATGTTTCCTCAGCCATACAGATTGGACAAATTCATTTAGGGCGGTTGGAAACGTGGGACAACAGGTAACCAACCAAGCGCGGCACACCTATGGGAAGTCCCCTTTCGCCATCGATTTGCCACGCTGTCACCTGTTACAGCTTCAGGTCTTTCGAGCATTTCTACATGAAGAAGCATGTGTCCCACATATCCTGCTGGAGCGCGAGGATGGTAATGTTCTTCTCGGGATGCTATTTATGCCCACTGCCCACTTTCAAGAACGGTGCAGTTTGTGCCGGATGCACCATGGCAGTTTTTGCATCATCGTTCCGCTAGCAACGACCGAGCATTGACGAGCAGCTTCAGATCGCGACTGCACCTGGGGTGCTTCGCTCTTCTTGGCCTCAGAGTACGAGTGACTGTGACATATTGGCCTTAATTCAGCGATACACATCCGGTGGGTTCAATTCTGAACAGCTTCACTCTGTGAGTAGATATAGTCATCGACTTGATCGGATTGCTGTTTCACAGCCAGATCAAGATTAACCCCAGTCCTTCTGCGAAGGTTCAGCAAAGAATTGCTTTTTTGGTTTAGGATGATTGCGTTAGACTTGCATGTCTGACTGCCTACATGTTACCTTTCACTCGTGCTCATGAAACAAGTCTTGCTCAAGCATAGTTGAAGGGTTGCTTCCGTAATGAAGTACAACGCTGCAGAGGCTGGGCTGCAGAGGCTGGATCAGCCTTCGAATACGGTACATGTGGACGTCCCCATGACATCGGACTGGCGCAACGATCATGCTGCAGGAAGCTCAACGCAAATCGAGCGGGCCGATAAAGGAGGCAGGGAGCCGGAAGGTGCAGAATGTTGCTGTGAGGGTTGTGCAAGAAGGCATTCATGGGCGGGCCGGCACGGAGCCAGCCTTAGCTTTGGAAGGCGGTTCCTCGCCGGAGGCCGAAGCCTCAGTCATCAGACAAGTCGGTAGCCTCAGCATCTTCTGGACCGGTGTTCACCTGGTGACGGCGGGGAGAGCGGGAGCGCTGCTCCTCAGTCCGTGGAGCTTCACCACCCATTGCGTGGTCCGGCGGAGGCAAGGACACCCGGAAATCCTGGAGCGGCTGACGATATCCGGACCGAATGCGGTTAATGACCTCCGCCTGGAGCCTAAGCATTGGGCCGATGTCATGCTCCGCCGGGGGCGGGTCGGAACAGTGCTCGCGCCAGTGCTGCTGCAACAGAGAGCGGATCCACGGCCTCGCACAGGTGGAGAGGGGACACGAACACCGGGGAGGAGGAATCCGGGCCCAACACCGGAAGCAGAAAGTCCACGGCACGGGCCGGAAACAGCCGGGACGTGTCGGAAAGGCTCTGCTGGAGGACATTGAACCACGCCAGTCCCCAACAAGACCGAAGAGCTGGCAGCCCCACGGCATGCTCGCACGGCAGCTCTTAGTCCGGATGGCCAGGCCGGTGAGGGCGGTTGATCCAGACTGCAAAACCACGCGGGCAGGCGGAGACCAAAGGCCGTCGTTCCATCTCAGGGACGACCAAATCAGGCAAAGCAGGCAACCCATGAGAAGGACCTCGGCAACGGGAGTGCATAACCCGTCGCTCGAGCCAGGCCCGGAGAAAGGCAAGGCTTCGCGCTTTTCCACCGAAACGGTGGCGGACATTGGCGGACAGGAAGGCGGTGCACAGCGGGATTTGCAAGTGGGCCTGGACAGGGAAGGCCGGCAACCTTAGACATCCAGCTCAAAGCCTTGAAGCTGGTGGTAGAAAGGCCGGAGGTGACCTGCAACCAAGTAGGAAGGGCCCCAGGCGGCGGATCGGACGGATCAAGACCATGGCGAACGCAGTGCCGACCACGAACGCAAGTAGAGCTGCAGTGTGCTCGGAGCATTTTTGGCAACGGCCCGGGTACGCAAAGAGCTCGGATCCGGGACGGCTTTGGTATATGCAAGAACAACGTGCAACGGTCGCCAAGCTCCTGCACAAAGTCGCTCAGAAAACAGAGCGGAAGTGAGCAAGGGCACGGCCCGCAGATTCCGCCATGGAAACCGAGTGGGACGCATCAGCCGCCAAAGGCAAAAAGCCGATGTGCACGAAAGGCTGCGACACGGACGGAGAGGCAAGGTCCGCCCCAGGGACGGGTTTAGGGGCACCGGGACGGACAGGGCCAAGAAGGCGGCGAGGTCGAGGTGGAGGAGGCAAAGCCGCAAAAGGAGAGCAATTCAACGGACAGGACGCACCATCGACAGTGGAGGGGGAGCCAGCGAACGGGAAGCAGAGCCCGCAAGTGGTGGTTTCGGGTGCCAGCCGTCCCAGTTTGGACAATTTGCCTCATCTACGCGTCTTCACCATATCCTGTCCAAGACTATGGGGGTCTGGAACCGAGCCGGCACTTGCACATATGAACCCATCCTGATTTATTTGATGTTTGTTTTGGGAGAACCGCTCATTGCCATCATTCGACCATCGGGTCTATGAGAACTATGTTCCTATTTTCCAAGTGTTATGTCACCTGCAGTGCGGGGTCTCGGGTGCATGCCACCATTCGCCCATATGGGCCCATCATTCCCGATTGAGTTTGAGTTGCTGTAGTTGCTCGGGCAACGATGGTTGCTCGGGCTTCCGGTCTGTGAGCACCACCATCTTGTAACTCGTATCGGAGTTTGACTTTTTAGAAGCATTCATCTTTGGGTCTATCTTGATTCTTTGCGTCGTCTAACCATACGCAAAAACAATTGTCGTCGAGCAGCATCCGTTCTCGGACTCTGTACAGGCACACTTCTTCTTATTTTTCTTCTTCTTCTTCTTGTTCTTCTTCTTCTTCTCTCTCTCTCTCTGTCGAAAATTCTCGAAACGTACAAGTACAAGTGTGTGTGTGTGTGTACGTGTGTGTACGCATGTATGCATGTTACCGCATGTTTGCATGTATGTGTAGAGAGAGAGAGATATATATATATATATACATATACATTCAAGTATATAACCCTTATCTTGTATCCATGTATACACGTACACGCTGGGTATATACGCACAGATATGAGTGCACACCTACACAAACAAAACTACATGTTTACTTGTTTACGTACTTATTTTTTACGCACAAAGCAGATACATGGATATGCGTATACATAAATACACAGATACACATCAAATTCTCAACAATTCGTTCTGGTATGAGATACATACAGACACGAAAAAATAAATGTTTTCGCATGGACACACATATATGAACATGTATAGTACGCACATACATATGTGTGCAACATGTTTAATGTTTGTGCGTGCAAGTATAGTGCCATCTACACTCAAAAAACGAAAGCATGGGCTGCGCTATCCTACCCCGCGAGGGCGGCAGCTTCAGGATGGAGCGGAGGAGGAGGGTGGATCCGGTGGCTCCCGGGAAGGAGGGGGGCGGGGTTTTTCTTTTACGTGTTTATTTATGTTGTTTTTTTGTTCCCCCCCCCCCCCCCCCGCCTCCCGGGAGAGGGCTTATGAGCCGAGCTCTCAGTCTGGAGGGCAGCACCTTAAAGGCTACCTTGAGATCCATTTGTTTACATGAACATATCGATCACGGTTATTTGTACTGACATGTTAGTGCTTGATTGAAAGTCGTAGTCGTAATTGGTCATAAGCATGTTAAATGGAACGTCTACTTTGACTACCCAAAAAACGCAGGTCTCCACAATGTACTTGTCTGTTACTGTTATATTGTTTCGGGTTTGTGGTGTTCAGAGTTTGGGGTTTTGCGGTTTGGTTGGTTTGGGCTGTTGAGATTTTATGGTTTTCGGGTTTACCCTGGTTTGGGGTTTTTTGGGGTGTAGTGTAGTGTTTGGGCTTTACGGTTTAGGGTTTAGGCTGCCGTGGTTTTACGGTTGGGGGGTTTTAAGTTTACGGTTTAGGGTTTGTGATTAGGGTTTGCAATTAGTAGTTATGAGTATTAGTGCTAGTTTGAGTTGGTTTAGGGTTTTTGGGGGTTGAGTGTCATGCCCGCACGGCGTACGCACCCGGCACTTGCGGTTCCCGGTTTGGGGTTAGGGTTCAGTGTTTGTAGTTAATAGTTAGTATAAATGAAATATTGATATTATAGGGCTCAGGGCTTTTAGTTTAGGGGTTCGCGTTTTATGTTTAGGGTTTAGGACTGCGCGCGCTCGACGCGAGCGGTTGACGGATTTAGGGTTTGTAGTTAGTCGTTATAATTAGTATAATAACTATGTGAATATTATAGGGTTCAGGGTTTTTTAGGTTTAGTGGTTCGCGTTTTATGTTTAGGCCTGGGGGTTACGCGTGCCTGGCGCGGGCGTTTTGCGGTTTTACCTTTCGGGTTCAGGGTTTGTAGTTAGTAGATATAATTAGTATTAGAACATAGGTTATATGGTTCAGGGGTTTTAGGGTTTGGGTTTTACGGCTTAGGATTTAGGCTGTGTGTGTTTTAGGGTCTAGGGTTTTGCGCACGCGCCCGGCACTTGCGTTTTACGGGGTGTTTGTAGTTAGTAAGTAGTTGTATAGTTTAATTTGGTGTGTACTACGAAAGGGTTTAAAGTCTAGGATTACCCGAGCCCGGCACGAGCAGTTGACGGGTTTAGGGTCAGGGTTTAGGGGTTTGTAGCTAGTAGCTACAATTTGTTGAGTATTGATGTTATTAGTATTATAGGGCGGAGGGTTTTAGGGTTTAGGGTTTGACAGCGACTGAGTGCCCTGGAGAGAGAGAGAGGGGTTCGCATTTTATGTTTCGGGTTTAGGATTACGCGCGCCCGGCCACCGGTTTACGGTTTCTACTTTAGGGTTTAGGGTTTGAACTTAGCAGTTACAATTAGCATTTGTAGTAGATACGGCTTCCGGCGGTTGGTGTCTTACGGTTTAGGGTTTAAGCTGCTGGGGTTCTACGATTCAGGGTTTAGGGTCTCGCGAGCCCGGCGCATGCGGTTGCCGGGCTAATTTGGGGTTTGTACTTAACAGTTACAATTAGTTTGAATAGTAATATGATAGGGTTTAGGGTGTTTAGGGTTTAGTCTGTTGGGGTTTTACGGTTTAGGGTTACGCGCGCCCGGGGCGCGCATTGGTTTGGGTGTTTAGGTGTTGAGGGTTCGTTTGAGCATCAGTCTTTGTCTCGGGACAAGGCGCATGTGATACACTTCCGCATGGGTACGCGGGTGCGTGGTGGCTTTGGGGGGGTTCGGGTTCAAGGATGGCCAGCCCAGAGCTGGGGTGTGTGGGTTTGTCACTTCTCTTTGGTGCGTGTGGCGCGGGGGAGGGGGGGGGGTGAGCAAATTGATAGGTGCACAACCGCATGCCGCATGCCCTCGAACCTCTCGTTTTGTGGTGGCAAGGGGCCGGCGGGCTGGCGGCTGGGTAGGGGAATCCTATTTTTGTTGGGTCTTTGTTTTGTGGTATTTTGTTTGTTTTTGTCTTCTCGGCTTCTAAGCTTTCCTTGCTGGTTTGCTGTCTTCTTTTGGCTTCTTGGCTTCCGGGCTTTCCTTTCTGGTTTGCCGTCTTCTTGGCTTCCAAATCTTCCCTCTCAGCGTCAAAACTATTTGGCTTCCCGGCTTCAAACGAGGGGGGCATTCGAGAAGTCGCCGAATGAGGGGGCGCCTTCAAGAAATATATGATCTGCCGGAATCGCCAAATGAGGGGGCATGTTCAAGTAAAGTGATGAATTGGGATTGAATTTAATGAAGATATATGATGAACAAATCGCCAAACGAGGAGCGTGTTCAAGATGTATGATGAACTGGAGTCGCCAAAGGAGGGGCATGTTGAAGACTATGATGAATCTTTCCTGAGCCTATTGAAGAGATATGACATATGATGAACCGGAATCGCCAAATCAGGGGGCGTGTTTCGACCCGGAATCGCCAAATGAGGGGGCATGAGAAAGAAAAACGATGAGTCCGAATCGCCAAATGAGGGGGCGTGCAGTAGATATATGAAGAACCGGAATCGCCAAATGACGGGCGTGTTTTGATATATGATGAACCGGAATTGCAAAATTAGGGGGCGTGTTGTAGATATGTGACGAAGCGGAATGGCAAAAGAGGGAACGGTTGAAGATATATGATGAAGCGGAACCGCCAAAAGAGGGGGCGTATTTCAGATATAGGATGTACTGGAATCGCCGAATGAGGGGGCGTGCTGTGGATATATGAAGAACCGGAATCGCCATATGACGGGCGTGTTTAAGATATATGATGAACCGGAATCGCCAAACGACGCGGCCTGTTTAGGATACAGGATGAACCGGAATCGCCAGAGGAGGGGGCGCGTGTATGATATATGAATCCGAATCGCAAAAGAGGGGGCTTGTTTAAGATATCTGAAAACCGGAATACCCAGAAAAAATGCTAAGCGAAACCCGGCACCCTCCGGATGGGTAAAGAACTTGCATGAGCAGAGAGGCTTGCAAATGTACTTTCTGAAAGCAGTTGCCACTTCGGACGGCTTGGAGCTTGTAAATTACATAGGGTGAGCTTGTACTAATTCTGCATCCTTGGGTGGGTGGGTCACTGGGTGGTGATGCGGATCGCGGTTTTCTTGGTATTTTGAGATCCGTTGTGATCTCGATGTTGGTCTGGTGCATGGGAGGCGGAACTGGGGCAAGGGCGCAGGAGTGGCATGTCGTGCAAGACTGCAAGATTACCACCCCCCCCAGCCTGGCGAGACTCGACCAAGATTGGCAAGACTGTACGCGAAATCTTGCCCCACCCCCCCTTGGAACGACCGAGCCTGCGTGCCATCTTGCCCCCGCCCCTCCGAAACAAAAGCTGACCAAGATGAGCAAGTTTACCTTACCGCACAAACTTGGTCGAAGCTAGGCCTCGTTTTGCGGAACACTGCGCTACCACTACTCCTGGTACTGTTACTACTGCATACTTTAGAAGCTGCCCCCACCCTGTAATAGTGGTATAACCGGAATATAATAGGGCCCTAATATAATCCTATATAGTCCTTATGGTCACTATTACAGGGTGGGGGCTCCTTCTAATGCATACTACTGCTACTGCCAGTACTACTACGACTACTACGACGACGACTACTACACACAAACACAACAAACTACTACTACTACTACTACTACTACTACTACTACTACTACTACTACTACTACTACTACTACTGCTACTGCTACTGCTACTGCTACTGCTACGACGACTACTACTACTACTACTACTACTACTACTACTACGACGACTGCTACGACCTCCTCTCCTATTCCTACTCCCACTCATACTCCTACTGCTACTCCTATTGCCACCATTGCTGCTACTACTACTACTACTACTACTACTACTACTACTACTACTATTACTACTTCTACTACTTCTACCGGTAAAAGTGGCGCACTGCCACTAAGTAAACCCAAAGGGAAGGTCCCTAAGCTCCTAAGGAGGAGCTGCTTTACCCCAAACAACCCTAAACCAACCAGCAAGCCGGAAGCGCACAGTGCTTCCTTTTCCACGCGGCGAGGCGGAGGCGTACAGTTCGAGCTCGTACTGAAAGGCACGGCAACTGTACAAAGGGCTAACGAACAGCAGCCGCCGATGCAAAGGCACCGATGTTCGTGTTACCTTAGGCGTATGGCTTTAAGCTAGTGGCAACGCAATTAGGGCGGCGACGATCCGAAGGGAATGCCGCTTGAACTGGCAAAAGCAGCTGCGTAGGAAGCTAACAAGTCATGCAGCCATGTGCAGCACGTCGCGTGCCTTGGTGTGACATGTCCTACAGGCGCAGCCCTATTCAGCTGCCCCGTTTTTTAAAAGCTGCCCCGTTTTTTAAAAGCTTCCTACGCTACTCACGCGAAGATTGGCGCTCGGCGTGGGCAGCTCAGCTCGGTGACCGTGCCTAAAAACTCGCGAAACGTCCGCGAAGGGGAGCCTTGTCACTCCTCAGCGAGCTGCTGGCGGGGCGGTCACCGGCTGCTTTGACTTGAGCCCACCAGCTTCACCTCGTGGTCGATAGTGATTGCCACCGAAGACTCCCACAAGGCCTGATACCACTCTCGGTACGTTTGGACGTTACCGTCCGCGGGAACCGTATCGACCCTCGTGACGAACTCGTGGTTGGCCTGCGAAGCCCTCGTGAGATTGTGGGAGCCTATGAACAAGGTCACCCTCTCCGGCAGGTCGGCTCCCGATGCGCGGCATCGGATTACAGATGTCTTGGCGTGCAATGCGCCGCGAAGTCCCCCAAAACCTCTACCGTACACCTCGGCCAACGGGCGGCCTTGGACGGTGCGCACTTCTACGCCCGAATCCACCAGTGTCTGCAGGACACGGCCGGATTCTTTGCATGCTTGGGCCTTCTGGAGGTCTACAAGCAACCGCACCAACGCCCCTCGACCATGCGCCTCCACGGCGCCTTGGGTGATTTGGGGATGGTCGAACGTAAAAGCAGTCATGAGGAACTCGGCGCATAAGGCATCGGAGGCCTCTGTCAGCATCGGCTGCAAAAACGCAGAGTCCGGAAGCAAAGAAACCTGCGTCCCGGACGTGGCAGCGGGTTGTCACGGCTCTGCCTCAGCGCGTGCTGTGCTCGCACTTGAGCTGACAGTCCCTGCTCTCGCTGGGATCGAGCTGCCTCCGGAGGTCCTGACACTCCCTTCGCAGCAGAGCCAACTCAAAGTGGTCTCCACCGCTGCCGGCACTGCACATGCTACCGCAGGAAGCATCTCCGGTTCCAGCGGCACCGACTTCGTCAGCGGCATCCTTTACCGCCAGAAGTTGCGGTGCGCTCCGCCGGCGTCAAGGCCAACACGGGAGCTTCAGCACTCGTCGAGAGCGGGGCTGGGGCCTTCCGCTGAATTAGCATGTGCTTCTTATCTTCCGACGTCTCGTGCGAGTAGCCGCGTGAGGAACAGAGCTGGTGCGCCATCGCCCGGCCCGCGAGGTTCAACCCGACGAGCTGCAAGGGTCCGGTCTCTGCTTTGTCCAAGACCCGGGCGAGGACTCTAAGACCCTCTCTCTTCTCACTCTCACTAAGATTAGCCAACCTAAGCCCGCTCTCAAGAAACCGAACAGGAAGACTTAAATCCGTGTACAACTGAACGGACCCAGAACCAGCCGGCCTCGAGGAAGCTGCAGGCGCGTCGAAGGCGGCGGCAGCGGCTTTCACGGAGGCTCTCGAGACATTGGCACGGGGCCCAGCCCTGCACAGACGAAGAAAAAGTTTGGAGCCCAACCAAGCACCCAAACCGGCAATCAGGAGAATAGCTCCCGTCATGATAAAAGCAGCTATGACTGCACTACCAGTGCGGATGACTGCCGTGGAGGATCTAGCGAGCTCCACGGAGACGCCGTCATCGACAGTCTCCGTGGCAGGGCGTACGATGCTGAAGTACGCGTCATAGGTGTAAACATGGCAGCAGCGGCAAGTGCGTACCACGGAGGGGTCGGTCCGTCCCCCGCGATGTCTGCACATTGTCTGCTCGCGGTCATCCGTCGCCGATTCCGTCGGCGGCGGTACGTCCGGTACCGCTATAGACGCAGGCGTGGGCTCATTGGGAGCACCAGGGACCGCAGAATCTCCAGGAACATCAGCCTCTGCAGGGAAGATCGGCATTACACGTTCGGCGTGCATCCAAAGCTCCCATGTGTGCATCAAAGCCGAAGCCATCCCCAGAGGCGCTCGCCTCCGTGGCTGGGGACCTTTTCCGGAGCAGCCAGCTCCGGAGGCTCCGCGGTGGCTGGAGCAGCAATTGGCGGCGTAGAGGGGTCAGGAATTCTCCTCTTTCGGATGCCGGCCTAATCACGGTAGGCTGCTCCCTGGTCCTGACGCGCACGGGCTCCAACAACGCCGCATTCGTGGATGCGTCGCTCGGCAGGGCGGGATCCAATCCACCCGCTCGTAAGGCTGCTAAGGCAGCTTGAGCAGCCGGTGGGATGGTCGGCTGCACAGCAGATCCGGCGCAGTGGGACGCGGCAGAGGATCTGGAGGGCTCGAGAGGAGTTGCTCCCGGCGCTAGGGTAGAGTTGTGGCAACCTCGACTTCTACCTCCTGTTCAGCCTCCTCCCTGTCGTCCTCAGGGGCTTCCGCATGGTCGCTCGAAGCCGCAGCCATCTTGGACGCCTTATACGCGGCGTGGTCCGCCAAGACTTGCTCTTCTGTCAGCTGTTCCCCCAACTGAAAAGCCCTCTCGTGAAACTCTCCAGCCTCGCGGTGCACAGGATATGCGCGTTTGCGGCAAGAAACAGCAGCCTTTTCCGAGCCTTGCGAGTTTTCGCTCCAGAGCCTTGCCTATTTTTGGCTCGCCACCACTGCTCTCCGGCAGCGGTGCCCGGCTCTGGAGCTGGCTCGTCGGCCGCATCAGCCGGGTGCCATCAACTCGCGGTCAGATCGTCGACGCGGTTGCGCCTAGGGGCACTGGTGAGCTGGACTTCTTGAAGTCGCAAGACAGCCAAGTGATTGCAAGAGTTGTTGGTAAGTCCGGTTTAGCCGGCTGCACACTGCCACTTCTAGAAGCACTACTACTGCTACTACTACTACTACTACTGCTACTGCTACTGCTACTGCTACTGCTACTACTACTACTACTGCTACCAACACTAGTACTAGTACTAGTACGAGTACGAGTACGAGTGCTGCTACTACTACTACTACTACTACTACTACGACTACTACTACGACTACGACTACGACTACGACTACCACTACTATTACTACTACTACTACTACTACTACTCCACTCCGACACTCCCACTTCTCCTGCTACTGCTGCTGCGGTTAACATGTCGCTCGAAAGTCGGGGCGAAATCCCCGTGAATCTGAAGCACGAATCTGCGGAAAAAAACATGTCCAAGAAGGAATACTGGTCAATGCTCACGTGCCCATGATTCTCAACTGGTTGTTTCGTTTTTGACTGCCGAGGATGCAGTACAACTTTCAGTGGGTGAAGGATCCTGCGAGCACATCTCTCCATGAAAACTAACAGGTACAGGAAACATGTGTCGAGTTCCTCGCAGGAGTTGCAGATTCGAGAAGCCACGTACAGGCAGGCTGCTTATTCTGACCAGACGAGGCTGCAGAGATCTGCGCAGCGTGCGAGCAAGTCTCGACAGTCTGGCATCCAAATCAAATCTCATTTTGCCACCCAGGTTTGTCACTTGTTCCGAGATTTGGGCGCTGTTCATGTCAGATGACATGCTTTACAGCTTCTTGGTTGGCAATTTGCTAGGTAGGCAGACAGTGCTCCACACGTGCGGGTGGTAAACCTGAAGTATCCTGATGTGAAAAACTGGCAGGCGAGCCCAGAAACGGAACAGAGACTTCAGAAGAAAAGGCGAAGCGTGAGGATGCCAAGATGGGAGCTCAGAATTGTCCGGTGATTCGACGGCAGCTGCAATAAGAAGAGTGCTGACAGATCTTGTCCCAGGGAGTGGGCCAACAGGCTCAAGTTTGTAAAGGAGAAAAAAAAGAAGGTGGAGCCAGGGATTCTGCATGCGTCAGCTTTTGCATCTGCAGTGAAGTGTTTGGCAAGTCGCCGCTAGCAGAGGCTGTGAATGTCTGGAGTGGCCCCAACCTACTTCCACCCGAGCAGAAGCATGTCATGTTGCCATTAACTCTCTCCATGTAACTTGCACTTGCAGGTCAAGGCCAAGAGTGCCGCAACTGGTTTTGATCTGAACCGCACGCAGGAACGAGAGATCGCGCAGGAGCAGCAGCAGAAGGCTAAGGAAAAGAAGGCTCCAAGAGCAGCCGCAGAGCATGTGAAAGCGTCGGCTAATTTGTTTCGGGAGCTCTCGCTCAGGAAGAGGTTTGCACCTACTGCGTCCAGCATCCGGTAGACTTTTAAGCTATTGTGACCGCCTTGACCGTTTTCCCCGGCCTCGCTCCTCACCGTTAGCCACCCAGTGAGCACGGATCCCTGCCATTTCTATGACGCTACTGCTGATCGCTCAAGCACCGAAGCACCCGAGTGTAGCGACAGCCCGCTGCCAGCCCGCTGCCAACCAGAAGCTGCAGGAACAGCCTCCGAAAACTTGCCCCTGCCTGTCGGCCGAACCACAAACCAAGGAAGCAAGCCACCAACGCAATGTGCCTCACTGCCCTAAACCCCCCTGAGACGTGCAAATGATGAGACACCGAAGCAACGCAGATACTACAAGCTGAAGCAGTGCGGCCCCACACTCCGGCTACAGTATTTCCTTCCGGAGACGTACAAAGCCCAAGTTGACCGTCCAGCACCCTTTAGATTTTGGTGTTTGGGCTAGATTTTTGGCATCTGCCCAATCATGTCGCACTTCACCGTGACATATGGGCTTCAGGATAACAGGGGCTCCACCCAGACGCAAACCGAATGCACTCGAAAGGGTGCCTGGTGTCGCACCGGCGCCGGCATGACAGTGAAGGGGCCAGAGTCCCAAGCAGCTGAAAGTAGAATTAGATGCTCATCATGCTGGCGGAGAGGGCAGGGCGAAACGAGAAGGGGTTAGACAAAAGAGCACAGAGGACGGCAGAGGGGAAGACGTGGATTTTTCTTCCTATTCTAGTCTAGCCTTCTGACCGTCACGGCGCTGGATTTCTGGCTACTCTTCGGAATCGCATGTATGGCTTTGCTTTTGTTTGGGACATCACTGCATGTCTTGATTGGTTCGTCTTTTTTCCCAGACTCAGTTGCACAACCTGTTGTATGCAATGTCGTTGTCGCGTGTCAGCTTGCTGGCGATTTCGTCACGGGCCAGACTGTCGTGGCTACCCACGATATCTCCGTGCCCTCAGCGCGAGTGGAGGGAATGTGCTGCGGAAAACCTGGTGCATCAATTCCTTGCAAAAGGTACGTGGCAAGATCGCTGTGAAGAAGGGTTGGGAAGGTGTGGTGCTGTGAGCTCAGAGCATGTGGAATCACTGCGGGCGCTGCGAGCTTGGAAGCAAGCAGCACGTGTATGAAGCCTACCATTGAGGCAGGGACCTTCGCTGAATCATCCTCAAGAACGGCTTAATGTCCTTTTCAAGGCATCCAGCTCTCTCAAGCGTC
Source organism: Symbiodinium sp. CCMP2592 (assembly GCA_905221615.1). Classification (NCBI taxonomy): domain Eukaryota; class Dinophyceae; order Suessiales; family Symbiodiniaceae; genus Symbiodinium; species Symbiodinium sp. CCMP2592. Next base: position 30,901 of record CAJNDT010000256.1, on the reverse strand, counting down.
GTCGATTGAGCCATCTAGGCTTTTGCACGATCGAAGTCTTGATCTTTGCCCAGCCAGGAGAGGCGGGACAAGAAGCAGCAGCCTCAGCGTACGAAGCCAATCGAAGCGGATTCACACTGCCTGGTAAGAAGTTTGTAAGATACTCGACACACGATAGTCTGTAAGTGTTTGTTCTTGCTGCGGAGGGTTTGAGGCTTGTGCCTGGCCTGTCCGTGTCAAGTTAAAAGCAGAACTTGCCGATGGCATGTGCCTCGCATGCAAGCTTCAATCCCCGTCAGCCCCGTGTAGGAGCTATCAAGCTCCTGTAGACATGCATAAACTCCGAGAGGACCTTGTCCATCAACGTGCTCCCCTTCGAGGCACAACCGCTCGTTGCATTTGTACTTGGGCACGGAAACCTGCAAGCTTTGGCAGGTGCGACATCCCAAAGACGCGGATGATTGAACGTGCGGAAAAAGCGCTGCGTTTCTCCATATACTGTAAATTCACTGCCAAATGGCCCAGATACAGGGCATCGGACGGGTGCTTATATTGATTTATGTGGCTTGCTGCTTTGTCGAACACTTGTGTTCCGTGTGAGTAGGAGAACGATTCGTGCATTTGACTGACCGCATCTGAACATGTCGATTCTGTTCATATCGGGGCCATATTGGCGAAAGCTTCGATATCTTTTCGTCGAACTCATGATTTCCCTTCCTTCGCAAGAGATCCATAGAGTCGTTCACTGCGACTGCGCCGGATTCAGGACTCGAGGCTTGAAGTCGAAATCACTGCGAAAATTGTGGCTTGAAAGAACCACCGGCGAGTGCGTGGTGCTCGGTTCATCCAGGGCAAGAGTTGTCACACCGGTGTTCGCTGTCAGGATCTATATCCGGACTGTATAAACGAGGATGGGTCTGTGTCGAAAATGGTTCCAGCTGTACCTTCTTCGAAAGTCGTCGTTGTAGTTAGAAGGCCTTCGCATGGCGTCGAAGGTGGTCCTGTGTTCCAGTAATGACCTTCGACGGAGAGTTCCTTCGCTTTCGACTGCGATGGTGGTACTCTTCGACAGGTTGGCCGCGAACAGGAATCGGTTCATCGTTCCAATCTCGGCGCATCAATTTCAGAATCTGCTGCGCGTGCATGTTCTGGCCGACGATAGATCGACGATGATCGTCGAGGCCAAATTCCGCCAGACAGAGATGCCGAACCCCGACATCTGACACGGAAATGAAGATCGACTTCGATATTCCCAATCATGCACCCGTTCATACGTTTTGCAGCGATCACGTTGGCTTGAATTGCAGCTCCCTGATGCTCAAGTTCTATTGGTTATAGTGGAGGAACTCCTGCAGCCAAGCGGGTGCGTATATTCCAAAACGATCCGTTTGGAGCGGGTCGGCCAAGCAATGCCTGCGGACGCTTACCTTAGGATCCAACGACTTGATCAGACTGGAAGAGCACTCGATCCGTGTGTTGTCGTTTGCTATTCAGCTACTCAGCTACTCCTTCCACACCGCCAGTGAACAGATACCAACCGGCACTGTGCACAACCTGAGCAGCGACTTTCGGATGTGACAAGCGCTCCATGACAATGAGGTTCAATTTCGGCAGCAGTCCCGGGGTTGGCCTTATCAGAAGGCCACTGCCCCATCGAACCGAACTCTTCGACTGAATCCGAAATCTTTGGTTAATCGGTAGATTGAGTCTTACAGATTGGAGGAGGGGCTCCTCGGGTTTGTTTCCTGAACCCCCGCTGGAGAGTGCAGGCCTGCTTGACCAGCCTCCACATTTAGGGCTTATAACAAGTGAAGCTGACCATGATGGTTGCAGAGTCAAGCACATTCTGTCCCGCCGGATCGGAAACCTGGAAGTCATCCGAAGGGATACGACGCGGTTCAGAAGCAGCTCTATCCTCGCAACCCTTACGAGCTAAGGCCCGAAGTTTACTTTGCAACTGTAAACTGATCAGAACTGGGGCCTAGCACTCTCACTCCACCTCGATCTCGTATTTTGAGGAGGATCGAGGGCACGACCCCATCCATTCGCCAGCTTGAGTGAAATCTTTGCCACGCCAAACATCAGTTTTCTGGGAAGTGGACTGACGCGGTGGTGTTCCCCGAGGACCCAGCATTGGAGCCAACACTCAACGATTGTCGCGGCCACGAAGCAGTGACCAGCGAGGGCTGCCACAGGTGGAACATGGTCGAACCAGTGAGGCACAGTCCCTGATACCAAACACACTGAGCTGACAGTGTTGAGACATTTTGGTTCACTCGTTTGCAGAGCTCTATGTCATTACTGGCAATTATGTCTGAGTGTGTGTTTCTGCTCTCAAGCTGGAAGCCAAACGAAGCTTCCTGTCCTTTCTGGCCAGTAAAGAGGAGAGCGCGAGTGGGTGAGAGCGTTTGCATGTTGGTTGGGAGGGCTGCAGGTGACACAGCAGTGGTGGGTACAACACAGAATCATAGATGTCCAAACGGAACTCTTGCAGGCTCAGGTGGGCACGAGCGCGTGATCACACGTGGCTGCCGTGCTTTGTGTCCATCAAACACTGGGAATCAGAGCTTGGGACATTGTGGGCGTTGAGTGGGGGCGTGAGTGCACTTCGCCGAACATGCCTGCAATGTCAAGAACTGTCAGGAGCAGAAAGGGCTTGCGTGGTTGAAAATCTCACGTTTGCAACATATGGTCGAAGATTCCGGTCTGCGCGCCGATCAAAATCAACGCTTCATATTTACCGCTGCAGGATGCTGTAGAATGTAGAGTGAGAGTGACAGCACCTACAATATCACGCTCCGTCGTATTGCTTTGCCTTGATCAGCACGGTCATTTCGTCATGAAGCCCTCGGGGCGAAGCTAGTCCAGGCTGTTGCATGTAGGCGTGTCACTTCAACGCTGCACCGATGCCGTGCAATGTTGAAAGCAGCATGGACGATGAGGCATGCCCATGCGCTCTTACATGAGCATCAAGCATCGAGGCGTGCTTTATCGCAGTGACATGACAGTCCAGGTGTTACACGGTGAGGTTGAGTTTGCTGTACCTCTCATGCTGCGCGGGCAGCGGAGTCAGCAACTTCTCCGCAAGGCTTCGCTTCTTCACTACTGTTGCAAGCTGATGTGAAGAACTTCCTATTGCTTTGCCTGTTCCTTTCTCATCCTTTCTGAGAGTCGTCAGACTGGGGTGTCAGAGGGTGATTTAGTTTACTTGGGGGATTCGCCACGGGTCTTTCTGTGCTGCACTGCGATTATTTTTGGAACGGGAGGGCGTAGCTAGAGCTCAAGCTCAGCGCATACAACGAGTTGCTTCGCCTGGGCATTGTGATCACACTGTTGAAAAGCTAGGTGTTGAACATGTAAACCACTTCGGGCGGCTTGGCATTGCAAACGTGAGAAGAAATCCGCACATCAGTAGCAGCAAAAAAGATAAGGGAGTCGTTACCCCTTTTGAACTGACTTGGAAGACAGATGCAGGTCCAACAAGATACAAGGTAGCATCTCATTGCCTACTGGTGAAAGTACACTCATGTGGAGGCAGTCGAGAAGTGCCGAAGATGCAGAGAGGGGTAGTCACAGAACAGAAAGTCCGAAAGAGAGGCCGAAGTTCAGGGAGCCTCCTCAACAGGGCAACTTTCTGATGCACTGTTTTGTTTCGACAGAACCCGAGTTTGACAGGGCAACCAGAAGGGGAGGGTACAGAGCTTTTTCTTCAGGGCGTTTTCTTCGGTTCTGCTGGCACCAGTCATGGCCAGGCGGCGGCGTCAGATATTGCAGCTCCCATAGCTCAGTAAAACGTATCACCCGAATTCATATAAGCCGTCTGACTGCCCGATACTCGATGTTACTCTATGAGCAACATTCAATGGGCTAATGTTAGACCGAAATTGCCTGGCCCGGAAAGCTGTTTCTCGATCTTGGAGATCTGGAAAAGATGCTGACGGCCAGGCAGAGTGCAGAGAGAAGTAACATCTTAATGCGATCTAATGCATCGAGCGTGCACACGAAGGTTCAGCGAACGCAAAACCCCACAACTTCTTGAAGCCTGTCCCATAGACGGGCGTTGCAGTCTGGCAGACATCCAGCGATCAGATTGCACACATGGGCTGAGGCAACGTTCAGTTTACGGACACTGATACTGGCGAGTACTCGTTGGCGGGCACGGTCTCTTGGGACCCACCTGCAGATGTATCGCTAGTTGGGAGCTATACTGTCTGGCTGGCACACGACAACTCGCAGGACGTGAGTTGAATGGAGAGTTTGCTTGAATCTGTGGCGGAGAGCCGTGGTTTCTCCTGAGCCGCTTGTCAGGACAACTTTGCCCTGATCGAGTTTCTTGCATCGAAAGTTGTGGTCAACAGCTTGTTGCCGGACCGGGGATTTGCAAAGCATATGACTATTCACGTCATATCGTCTGTTTGTAGACCGATTGCATGCAGGCGTAAGATGGGGACTTCTGATTCGTAGTGTGCAAACGTTTCCACACGGAGTCTTAGATCTGTCTCTGCCACACTCCCGATGGACAGAGCCGCACTGACGATCATAGTTCAGGCAATCCAGCGCAAACGGAGGCAGTTGGTGCATGTACGAACAAGGTGCTGCTCAAGGCAAACCACACGAGACACAACAATCTTCGGGCTCCGGGAAAGCATCCCAAAGCCACAGCAACATGGCCCGGCTAATTGACTCTCGCCGCCTTGATCATGCTCGAACTTCATATCAAGCCCCACTATCACTCAGTTACCAGCGATGCGCTTCCATAACCTCGTTGTGGGTGAAGGTTCTTGTTTTGGTGTGTTTTCACATGCAGTTGATTGTGCCGTGTGCTTGAGAGTCTTGCTGTGGTTTTGTTCTAACTTGTCAGTGGGTCAGGGTCCGGCAGAACATTCTCACACAGAGCACATGGGCAGCAGTGTCACTCTGTTCTTCCTCGGCGATTGCTCCTGTATCATGCCGAGCACGACGAACTCACAATGTTGTGTCCGTTAGCCTCAACGATGACTGCGGCTTGTGTTGCCGCAATCATTCCTTATAGTGTGTAGATGCTGCTACTGATGCTGCAAGTGCATTCTGAATGAGCCACTAGTCGTAGTGCAGCGAAAGCAGAAAGTCCGAATGCCATACAGCACCGGTAGGCCACAGCTGCACGCGAGAACCCCCGACTGCAAGTCTCGAACGGCCTCCCTGCAGTGCAACCTGGTCAGCTAGACGGGTGGGAGAACAGGGTCGTGAAGCAGCTTCAAGCGCTCGCAATTCTTCGCAGAAGTTCCAATCCAGAGAGTCAGAATAAAGCAGTCAAAAAAGAAAAAATTCCATCTTACGGATCGACAACTACATGCGAGATGCTCTAAGGGGGTGAAAGGTACACAGCGAAATTACCAGACCGGATTGTTGCACTCTTTATACAGCGGGACTGAGCATGTGTCAAATGTTTTCCACGTTCCCCAACTCGTAATGATTGGCAGGGGGAGACATATCAAGAGGAAAAATACAACGATGCGGCAGGGTTCCCCCGAACCCATCATTGCTTTCGTTACGGCTACGAGTGCCGCATTCGCCACTTTACCCTTGTGTTCTTGGCAAATGTATGTCTCAGCATCATCCAACCAGGCATGCTTATCTTCTGCAGGTGCCCCAAGGGCCAGTAAAGGCTGAATTCAAGCTTCCCGCCCAGCATCCCAACCCGTCGCATGAACGAGACTTTTGTCGTATAACATCTTCACCCTTCCTAAGTGGCTCGCATTGACTCGCTCAGCAGGAGGCAAGACCATAGAACTTGTATGATGCACGCCGCAATCATTACTACTTTGCTTCCGAGCTCCGCCGTTCTGCCGCGAATCGGCGGCCAGGGACGTGACGTGTCACACGAGTCACAATTTAAGAGGGGAGGGTTTAACTCGCATCGCGTTGCGGAAATGCACATATTTCGGCGTCCACCTTGCGGTCTAATTAGCATTTCGGAGCCCGGCCTGGCATACGTGCAAACATCAAGTGTATCAGCGTCACCTTGCGGTTAAGCATCTCGGAGCCCGTTCTGGCAATACATCCAAACATCAACCGCTTCAGCGTCCACCTTGCGGTCAAGCATTTAGCAGCCCGGCCTAACGTTTCAGCGTCCACACTTCAGTTCCGGTGGTATGGAATGGCCGGCTTTACTGCTGCAGTCGGAGACTTTCTTTTAGCAGCTGCTGCCTTAAAAGGAGTCTCGGTCACTATGTTTGGCCGGGAATCAAGGAAAATCGTAGGCTTCGAACGGTGTATCGCGCAGTACAAGTGTTTCGGAGGTTAACGCCCGGTGTGTGAATCTTGGCTTGGCTTTTTTCCTGCTCCCAACGGTAAGCTTCGAAAGGCGAGATTCGGTACGTGATTTTCGGTTGTATCGCGCAGTATAAGTGCTTCGAAGGTGATCGAAGGGTATTTAGCTACAGCTGCAGTAATGCAACAACAGAAACCAGCGTCACCTTCGTGATTCGCTACCAAAACGCATCAATGCCGCATCAAAATGGCAGCGGTCCGTGCCGAGAACACTGGCGTCCGCGAGATTTCGTTAAGTTTCGTTTCCGGCCACGACCAACACAATCCAGCGTCACCTTCGAGATTAAAGTTGGGGTGAATTTCGGCGCTGATGTGTAATTCCCTGAAATGGCGTCCAACATGGGGTGATGCATATTTCTGCGCCCTGATGTGTGTTAACCCCCCCCCTCTCGCACCTCATCCAGTGCACTATAGATTAGTAGCCCTCTCTGTTGGAAGCCGTTTCTGGTCCGCTGTGTTGAAGCTCCCTGCTGGTGGGACAGACTTTGTCATGATCCGGCCGCTGTGATCAAATCTTCGTCCTGGTGCTCTTCAATTTCATCGTGCCCTGAACTTGGTTTTTGGATCAAACCTTGTGCTTCAAATTGTGCCATTTCTGAGGCAGATCTCGGCCAACAAATTTCTGAAGTCAGATAGTTCCTCCCTCCAGAATGTTGCCTTGGCCGGCCTTGGCTCTGAACAAGCAATCACTTTTTGTTTGCCTGGCCGCGAGCCTGCCGCCACTCACGGCAGCCCTTCAGGAGGCGATGCTTCACTCATGCCTCCGCGCTCGTGAACCGTGGTAGCCCATCAAGTGCGTGTTGTTGGAATCCATTATCCAACAAGACACATAGGCTGTCACATAGGCTCAAGCGGAAAGATCTTTGGGGCCCTTCCAGCACGTCAAAACTATCCTAACCTTCTTTCCGCCACTCAGCACAAGTGCGTCAAGCCACACCGCACGAAGCAGAGTAAAACCCGGTGGCAGGGAAGATATCACAGGGGCCGCGGTGACGTCCAGCACTGCACCAACAAAACAAAAATGGACGTGTGTTGATGAAATCCGATTGAGCCTGATCTGACGTACCGCAGCTGGGCGTCCTGAGACACACAGAGTAGGATTAGTCCGTGCGCTATTGGTCGTGCGGCTTTGCGCTGGGTGAGTGATGGCGTCAGTGTTTGTTCACTGGCAACGAGGTGCCGGGTGCCAGTTCTGGACTGGTTCGCATGCCTTTTCGGATTTCTTCTGGTTTTCTTATGGAGCTTGCGTCTTTCAGCACAATTGTTGAAGTGAGTGGGAATGTTTGGTTGGTCTGGTCTCTGTGCATTGTATGCTGTGTCAGCTATCCATGTCATGTGTGTGGTTTGGAGGCTGTTGCTTAAGATTTAAGAAGGACCTACCAACCCTCAAGACTCAAGATGTTGCATGGGGGGTGAGAAGATGGGTTGCACTGCATGGCTCGCGTTTGTTTTTGCGCTGACGGCAACACGCTGGAAACTGTGAAGCGCTACCAAACAGAATTCCGTTGTTCGTGTAGGCAGTGTCAGGGAACAAGCAAGGCCTTACATAGGTTGGAGCAGTTCATGGATCTGTGAACCTAACTGCATCCTGAAATAAGCTGAACACCAGAAATCAGAATTGCGCCGCCGCCGGCACGTCCTGCGGGTGTGGGGAAGCAAAGCGGAAATTTGAACAAGTCAGTAACTGGAGGACGGCTGGCTCCGATTTGCTTAAGTAGCCGAGACCTGTGTTTGTAGTACCGATACCGCTAGCTTCCTGTTTCACGTCTGCAGCAAAAGCTGGAGAGCACAGCGTCGCTAGCCAGCATCACAATTGCACAGCCCCTCGACCGGAGGATCCAAGTCGATTCTACGTTCCCGTGGGTATCAACCAGGTAAGTTTATCGGCAGCCAATGCCGATCGCCTCGGTCTCAGTTATGCTTAGGATACCGTCGTAGTGTCTTGGAAAGAGCCTGGCAGTCGGAACACTTCTACTATCTTCTACTGAGGTAGCTTGCAATTTGGATACAAAGCGCAGTGGGTCGTCGTCCTGACCAACCGACCAGACACTTGGTTGAAGTTGCAGGTGCAAAAGAGCCAAAAACATAACAGAACAGTACGCAGCCATTGCCTTGCAGAACCATGGCGAGTCAACCAAAGTACGGTGCAGCCAGGGGCGATGCGCAGTGTCGTGCAGCTCTTCATGCAGACATCAACATGGGAGGTACATGACGAGGAGTATGGCAGACGAGGCAATAATGTGTGGTTTTGTCGGTCTTGTACCAGTGACCAAGCGACTTCAGCATGTCATCGGGTGATGGAAGCACATCCCGATAACAAGCACTAAACGTACGACAGCGCTTCCGCTGTCTTGAGCACTCGCGTGTGGAAACTTCTTGCATTCCGTACGGCCCTGTGGGGACTCGATGCTCGCATCCAGGCAACTGGGGCTCGAGCTCCCTCGGCCTCTTCACTCATCCACGAATTGAATGTTATGACATTCCTGGAACCACATGAAGCCAAAGGTATTTGCCGGCTCCCTGAGCCGGTGCCATGGGAGGGAAACCGGCGGGGGAGCCGATATCTGAGTTTAGCGCAGCGAATGGAGGGTTGCAACACGCACTTGGCCCCCTGGCCCCACCTCCCTAACCTGGGCGCGACCCATTCCAAACCCGGCCCAAACCGTTCTGGTTTGGGCAAAGAAAGGTGTGGTTGAAGAAGCCTCCCGCTTGTTGCATCCAGCAGAGGCAAGAGGAACACGCCGCATCGTATTGCTTTGCATAAATCGGAGTGAAGGCCGAGGAACTGCGCGTGTACAAATGCAGTTACTAACAGCACCGTTGACTTACATCTGGTGGTGCAGCCCATGTTACTACCGGTTTTGCGGCCAGCTCAGGGAGTTTCTTCAGAGACCGCCTTCCAAGAAGCTGGTCTTGCAAGTTGCCTCAGACGTCGTCCAGTGTATGGAATGGTCCGGATGCAGACTGGGACAGCAGAATGGGCACAAGTCGGACCATTCATGTCACGGCTGAGGTCGCACTTTATGACACATCTAGCCGGACATTGGGTGGTGACGTCGCGGATTCTCAGTTGAAATAGGTTACAGCTGCAGATGGCAACCGTGAATGTGTGGCTGCCCAGGTGGCGAGCGTTCAGTTCACGGACGAAGACTTTCATGAAAATTCCATCGGAGGCACTGTGAGTTGGCAGCGCGGTGCTGCAACCACAGACTTTGGTGGTCTGCCCAAGTAAGCAACTTTTGCTTGAGTTGAAAATGTGCGGAACATCTGGACTCCAACGATGCTATTGGAATGAGGCTTTGTGGCGGAGTTCCAGCTGTACTTGGCAGAGGACGCTTTGGGGACAAACGAGCGGATGATCGACTCAGTGGGCGCGAGCCGGTCGTCCTACGAGATTACCAACGCCCCTCAGCATTCACAGATCTCACGGTAGGCACGCATCAGGGCACCATGCAAGGCTGTTGGTTGCATCATGTTGCAGCGGCAGTGCCTTGCTTACGATTGTGTGCTGACTTTCAAAGGGTACTGCTGCCACAGAGCGCTTTCTCTTTGTTTATGCCGCCAATCCCAACGGGCGGGCTACGCAGGGCACATTCACAGGCCGGGCCCAGGATCCAGAAATCTTCATTGAAAGGTGTCGACTGTCGACATGCATGTTAGAGTGTCGTTGTCCCGCAGGCTTTCCGGATTGGTGGGTGACACTTGGCATGGCTTGGCCAGAAAAGGTAACAAAGACTGCTATGAGCGACGGCGGGACACTTTCTGTAACAATTTTGCAATCAGCATGAAACCAAGAGGCCATACATCCAAGGAGCACAACCACAACGATGTCCACTTCAAGCACATCCTCCGTAACGCATACTTCTAGTTCTACAAGCTCCACGTCGTCTTCCACAGCAACCACGACCACATCCTCGTCTTCTTCAACAAGCACGACAAGCAGCACGACATCGACATCATCCAGCACCACTACCTCTACCTCGACATCTTCCACGTCATCGACAACCACCAGCACCAGCACCTCATCCACAAGCACATCATCCACGAGCAGCAGTACTTCATCGACTTCCTCGACTTCGTCGTCCTCGTCAAGCACGTCCTCGACTTCAACATCAAGCTCGTCAACTTCCAGCAGCAGCACCAGCACCTCATCTACGAGCACTTCCTCCACAAGTAGCAGCACTACGTCGACCTCGTCGACTTCAACATCTTCGTCAAGCACTTCGTCCACGTCCACCTCAAGTTCATCTACTTCCAGCAGCAGCACCAGCACCTCATCTAGCAGCACTTCATCCACGAGCAGCAGCACAACAACGACTACAATAACGTCAACATCCTCCTCAAGCACGTCGTCCACATCCACCTCGAGCTCCTCTACGTCCACTAGCAGCACCAGCACTTCCTCTACAAGCACTTCATCCACAAGCAGCAGCACTACGTCGACCTCCTCGACTTCAACGTCTTCGTCGAGCACTTCGTCCACATCCACGTCCAGCTCGTCCACTTCAACCAGCAGCACCAGCACATCGTCGACCAGTACTTCCTCAACGACCACTTCGTCAACCAGCAGCAGTACCACATCAACTTCGTCTACCTCAACATCCTCATCAAGCACATCGTCCACGTCCACCTCAACTTCATCAACGTCCACAAGTAGCACTAGCACATCCTCCTCGAGCACTTCATCCACAAGCAGCAGTTCCACATCGACTTCGTCGACTTCAACATCTTCTTCAACAACATCTTCAACTTCCACATCCACTTCTTCCACATCAACAAGCAGCACCAGCAGCTCATCCACGAGCACGTCCTCCACCAGCAGCAGCTCTACATCCACGTCGTCGACCTCCACATCCACATCAAGCACGTCGTCGACATCGACGTCGAGCTCAACATCATCCACATCGTCCACGAGCACATCCTCTACAACTAGCAGTTCTACGTCGACATCAACAAGTAGCACTTCTTCGACTACTACATCCTCCACGTCCTCAACCGTCACATCGACCTCGACAACATCCAGTTCATCGACTTCGACAAGCAGCACCACCACATCCTCTACAAGCAGTAGTACCACATCCACTTCCTCCACCTCGTCATCCTCGTCAAGCACGTCTTCGTCATCCACATCAAGCTCGTCAACGTCCACCAGCAGCACCAGCAGCTCATCTACAAGCACTTCATCCACAAGCAGCAGCACTTCATCGACCTCGTCGACTTCAACATCTTCGTCGAGCACTTCGTCCACATCCACGTCCAGCTCATCTACTTCCACCAGCAGCACCAGCACCTCATCTACGAGCACTACGTCCACAAGCAGCAGCACTTCATCGACCTCGTCGACTTCAACATCTTCGTCGAGCACTTCGTCCACATCCACATCCAGCTCGTCCACTTCAACCAGCAGCACCAGCACATCGTCGACCAGTACTTCCTCAACCACCACTTCGTCAACCAGCAGCAGTACCACATCGACTTCGTCTACGTCAACATCCTCATCGAGCACATCGTCCACGTCCACCTCAACTTCATCAACGTCCACAAGTAGCACTAGCACATCCTCCTCGAGCACTTCATCCACAAGCAGCAGTTCCACATCGACTTCGTCGACTTCAACATCTTCTTCAACAACATCTTCAACTTCCACATCCAGTTCTTCTTCATCAACGAGCAGCACCAGCAGCTCATCCACGACCACGTCCTCCACCAGCAGCAGCTCTACATCCACGTCGTCGACCTCCACATCTACATCAAGCACGTCGTCGACATCGACGTCGAGCTCAACATCATCCACATCGTCCACGAGCACATCCTCTACAACTAGCAGTTCTACGTCGACATCAACAAGTAGCACTTCTTCGACTACTACATCCTCCACGTCCTCAACCGTCACATCGACCTCGACAACATCCAGTTCATCGACTTCGACAAGCAGCACCACCACATCCTCTACAAGCAGTAGTACCACATCCACTTCCTCCACCTCGTCATCCTCGTCAAGCACGTCTTCGACATCCACATCAAGCTCGTCAACGTCCACCAGCAGCACCAGCAGCTCATCTACAAGCACTTCATCCACAAGCAGCAGCACTTCATCGACCTCGTCGACTTCAACATCTACGTCGAGCACTTCGTCCACATCCACATCCAGCTCGTCCACTTCAACCAGCAGCACCAGCACATCGTCGACCAGTACTTCCTCAACGACCACTTCGTCAACCAGCAGCAGTACCACATCGACTTCGTCTACCACAACATCCTCATCAAGCACATCGTCCACGTCCACCTCAACTTCATCAACGTCCACAAGCAGCACTAGCACATCCTCCTCGAGCACTTCATCCACAAGCAGCAGTTCCACATCGACTTCGTCGACTTCAACATCTTCTTCAAGTACATCCTCAACTTCCACATCCACTTCTTCCACATCAACGAGCAGCACCAGCAGCTCATCCACGAGCACGTCCTCCACCAGCAGCAGCTCTACATCCACGTCGTCGACCTCCACATCCACATCAAGCACGTCGTCGACATCGACATCGAGCTCAACATCATCCACATCGTCCACGAGCACATCCTCTACAACTAGCAGTTCTACGACGACATCAACAAGTAGCACTTCTTCGACTACTACATCCTCCACGTCCTCAACCGTCACATCGACCTCGACAACATCCAGTTCATCGACGTCGACAAGCAGCACCACCACATCCTCTACAAGCAGTAGTACCACATCCACTTCCTCCACCTCGTCATCCTCGTCAAGCACGTCTTCGACATCCACATCAAGCTCGTCAACGTCCACCAGCAGCACCAGCAGCTCATCTACAAGCACTTCATCCACAAGCAGCAGCACTTCATCGACCTCGTCGACTTCAACATCTACGTCGAGCACTTCGTCCACATCCACGTCCAGCTCATCTACTTCCACCAGCAGCACCAGCACCTCATCTACGAGCACTACATCCACAAGCAGCAGCACGACATCGACCTCGTCGACTTCAACATCTTCGTCGAGCACTTCGTCCACATCCACGTCCAGCTCATCTACTTCAACCAGCACCACCAGCACGTCATATACGACCACTTCATCCACAAGCAGCAGCACTACATCGACCTCGTCGACTTCAACATCTTCGACCAGCACTTCGTCCACGTCCACCTCAAGTTCATCCACTTCCACCAGCAGCACCAGCACCTCATCTAGCAGCACTTCATCCACGAGCAGCAGCACGACAACGACTACAACAACGTCAACATCCTCCTCAAGCACGTCGTCCACATCCACCTCGAGCTCCTCTACGTCCACAAGCAGCACCAGCACCTCATCTACAAGCACTTCGTCTACCAGCTCCAGCACCACCACAACAACGACAACATCCACATCCTCCTCAAGCACTTCTTCCACATCGACCTCGAGCTCATCGACGTCCACCAGCAGCACTAGCACATCCTCGTCGAGCACTTCATCCACAAGCAGCAGTACCACATCGTCTTCGTCGACCTCAACATCTTCTTCAAGCACCTCTTCCACATCCACGTCGAGCTCATCGACGTCAACGAGCAGCACCAGCACATCAGCTACAAGCACATCCTCCTCGAGCACTTCATCTACAAGCAGCAGTACCACATCGACTTCGTCGACCACAACATCCTCATCAAGCACATCGTCCACGTCCACCTCAACGTCATCAACGTCCACAAGTAGCACTAGCACGTCCTCCTCGAGCACTTCATCCACAAGCAGCAGTTCCACATCGACTTCGTCGACTTCAACATCTTCTTCAACAACATCTTCAACTTCCACATCCACTTCTTCCACATCAACGAGCAGCACCAGCAGCTCATCCACGAGCACGTCCTCCACCAGCAGCAGCTCTACATCCACGTCGTCGACCTCCACATCCACCTCAAGCACGTCGTCGACATCGACATCGAGCTCAACATCAACCACTTCATCCACCAGCACCTCGCTGACAAGTAGCAGCTCGACGTCCTCGTCATCAAGTACGACTTCATGGACTAGCACATCCTCGACCACGACGTCTTCTACAAGCACATCGTCCAGCACGTCGACATCAACTTCCACAACCTCCAGCTCCAGTTCATCCACAAGCACGAAGAGCTCCACCACGAGCACATCCTACAGCACCACAACAACTTCTACATCCTCAACTTCGTCGACTTCCACAACAAACTCTTCCACTACTACTTCGACATCGAGCACCACGTACTCGTCCACCACTACATCTTCCACTTTGACCTCAACTACGAATTCCTCAACCACCACTACCAGCTCAACAACGACAACTTCTTACACGACCACGTCAACATCGGTTTCCACCATTTCGACGACCAGCTCCACGACTTCTTCGTCCACCGGGACTTCTACTACTCTCACTGAAACCTCTACGGTGACTCCTGGAGGCAAGATCTTGACAGCAACTCGTAAGCCGAAGCAGCATTTGACAGCTTGGTTTTATTTTCAAGAGGCGATCCTGATGGGCTTCTGCTGGGCACCGGTGCAACATCGCCGGGAGGGACAGCTGCCGAACGGACCTGAGAGAAAAGGGCGGGTGGAGCAAGTTCGCCAGATAAATGTTCAGACTCAGAAGTCGTCGCATCAACGACCTTGCAAGTTAGGTATGGGCAGTGCAGCCGAGTGCGATCGATTCGTTGTTCTGCTCTCTCCCCTGTCCCTGTCAAGGCTGCCTCTCTTGGAGGCTTCCTTCTTCTGGGTGCCGTGCTCGTGCCTCTCTACAGTCGCCTGGCGTGAAAATTTCATGAAGTTCAATCCTTGCATTTCAGCTGCAGCTTTTAACACGCTTCGAATCAACTGGAGGAGTCAGGAGGAGGGTCCACAGATGTCCAAAGTTTTTCGCTGAGGTTACCGAAAGAGATGGATAGAGCAGCAAGGCCTTGACCTCGAACTCGGCTCATTCTTGTGGTACATGTTCCCGGGAAGGGAGATGGCGTGAAATGGCATCCACGCCAGGCGAACCTGAGGATGACGAATCACAAGGGGGCTATGAGCACCGCGGCGGCAAAGACCAAATTGTGCAGTTCGAAACAGTTCGTCTCACAGAAATTCGCTTTTGAAGCGGCAGTGAAGCAAAGATGCAACATGCAGCCAACTCATCCCCGAACCTTGCCGCGAATGAGGATTGCATACCTCGGCCAAGCAAGCTGGGTTGAGGCCACGGCGGGGAATGCTGACACGAAGTGTACAGGTACTTTCTAGCCGTATAGCCAAAGAGCAGCTTTTTGTCTTGAAATGTTTTGCACGTCTTCGAGTGACCAGCCGGGCTTCCCCGCTTGTCGCACGAAGAGAAGCGAAATAAGATCGGAGCCTTGTGGCCAGAGAAGGCTTCCGTCGCAAGCCGGAAGCCAGGGATCATCGAGTTTTATCGCTGTGGAGCTGCTTCCCGATTCGGCAACCATGTGGAAGAGCGATCGGCTCATCAACACTCACGTACGCTGATTCCCCGAGAAGCGCATCCTGCTTTGCAGCAATCAAGGAAAGTTGGCGGATGTCATTTTTCGGTGTAGCTCATTCCCAGAAGCCTGATTCCTCCCTGGATGTTGCGATCTGCTGCTTGATGTGCTTGTTTGCGATGCATGCCGACCGGGACACCGATCGGGACACGACCACAGACCCGGGACATGACAAGGGAACGACCGGGACACTGATCGGGACACCGATGGGGGCAGCAATCGATCAACGGCTTGCCGTCTCAGATCCATTCTTACCTCTCAACAAACTGGAGATTGGGCGCTCCGTGAGCCTTCCTTTTGTCATATTGCAACTATCCATTCCACACTCGTCTACATATTCGTCACTTCCGCAGCCGGTAGATACAACCACCGCCACCGGTGAATGTTTTCAATATGATTCCCCACCAGCCATCAGGTTTGGGTCAACCCATGGGAAATCTGCAGAAAGGATCAAGTCAAGACAGCTTGAACCGAACCGGAGCTCGGCTTTGGTTCCTTCGATTTACCGTGTCCACAGGCGTGTTCTGTACTGCCTTCCTCGCCAACGTCCAGCAAGGCCCAAAGGGTTTGCTGAAGCAGGGGTTTCAGAAGTCATGCGAGGGACTCACTGTGAGCTGTGAGTTTCTCGAATACATCGCCAATCCGGGAAGGCAGATTTGACCGCTGGCCATGCAACTTGGTTTCAAGCATCCGTGAATCTGCGTGATTTTTCTATCTGTCTTCAATGGGACGGAACACACTTCATGGGACAGCGTGGTGAGATTCAGTCCAGCTTGCAGGGAGTTCAGGACACTTAGCGCCCGGAAAAGCCTAGATTGATTGTGATTTCGGCTGGCGGCTGCTGTGGCTATCCATGGTTGTGCGCTGCGCGTTCTCCCCCCCAAATGCGCGGACGGGACTGTATTAAAACTCGAAACTCACGACCCCAGCGTTCCACATGGGTTGGGGGGTGGGGGGATTGGGTACCTTTGGGGGGGCCGCCAACCGTGAACAAGATTACATAAGTCCTTTTCGTGGCTGATGCTCTCGGCTGCAAAATTCTTCTGTAGATGCGTCTGGTGCGTTTGGTGGTTTCAGACTTCGGCTTGCCGCCTCCTGAGCTGTTGCTTGAACACACCGGCCCAGGAACCGCAGCCCGCAAATCTGCCCAACTCCGTGATGGATGATATGGAAGTCGAATCAGGACGTTCCATCCAGTCATCCAGCTAGATCAGTCTGAAGAACGATTCATGCTGATTTGCGGAAGGACATGTGCCAGATTCTTCACACGATACCCCAGGTGAGGCGTGGGTGCCTGTCCTGAAAGGAGTGCTTAGGAATGGCGGCTCGGGCCAAAAGCCACTCTTCCCGCAGCTTGGGAGCTCCCCGAGGCACAGCGCCTGACGCCAGTGGTTGCTACAGACGCCGTCCCCATTCCGTCACTCGGCTGCAAATTTCGTCAAATCTGTCCAATGAAACATGTGAAACCCACATGCCCGCGAAGCAGGCGGCGCCAGCTGACGGCTGACATGAGGCGGGTATGGGGGATAAGCCCCCCACACTTACACGAGTTTTGAGTGTCAAGCTGCAAGGGAGCAGATGCGGGAGCAAATGCGGCGACGCATGTATCGCTTGGACAGCGACAGCAACATGGCTTAATTTCCAGCGACAACTGCATGGCCGGCTTGAAAGTTCTTGATTGCCAATGACGGGTGTTTCAGCTTCTTGGTGTTAGATGGAAGAGAGCTGATCGCGCTCAGCGGATCACACACCGGCGGACGGCTGCTTCAATCGCTAGAACCTGGCTACTACTACGGAAAGTCATTCACTCATGCTCTACTCATGCTAATCCCAGCCAAGCACCTGCAACCCAAGACCTCCTAGGGCTCCAGGGCCCCTGAGGCTGGCAGTTGGGCAGGCTGCAGACCCTTTGCCCATTTTCTTGGCTCTATGATAGACCTGGCAGTGCAGGAGGCAAGACGAAAGAAAAGAGACGCTGGGGGGAAGCCATGCAGCGCAAAAAGTTGTATTTAGCAGCACACAACAAGGTGATGTTGGGAAAGTGTGAGTAAAACTCCGAAAGGTGCGAAGCCCGAAGCCCTGCCTATAATTGTCTGGCCAGGAAGACGACTTAAGCCGAAATGCAGATGTGGGTTGCGAAAGGATACCGTGACACAACACAGCTCTGAAAAAAGAAACTCTTGTGGGTGCTGTGATCTTATCATCTTATCAAGGTGGGTGTTTGCTCATGCTGACAGGGCATGAAAAACTGGAGGGCCGGTGCAGAGGATTCCTGTTTCTGTGCCGCAGAAAGCTGCAGCCCAATGCTGCCGCAGGACGTGCCTTATCCCTATGAGGCCCAATGCATTCATTGCCCGTTCAGGCCAGGTAGAACAAGCATTGGCCTGAAGGGGAGCTTTGTTTGGTAGTAAGCGAACGGGGTTGCAAACTTGACACTGCAAAGCTTCGGCGCGACCGACGCGGGCGAATCCTGGGCCCAAGATAGCCCTCGTGATAGAGCCAAGTGGGTGTGCGGTTGCCACCGTGCACGGTGTGCGTGCTCGAACTCATCTTCGACTACGAAATTGTCAAAATGTTGTTGCAAGTCCAGATTCCATCCTGAATCCGAGAGTCAGCCGTAGCCTGGCAATTTTGAATGGTACTGGCATCAACGAGTCGAGTCTTGTTGGGTTGGTGCTACTGAAAATGTCATCCCAGGTTCATCTTCAGTTCTTTTTGTCTTGGACATGCGTTGTTCGGTACTTGTTCACTCGATTTGCCACTGTTGAGTCTGTGTAGACCTGAGCAGGCCGGGGGTGCGAAGCAGGCCTCCTCCAAGACCCCGGCTTGCGGTATGTTAATTTCCATTTCCTGAAGTGCCGGGTTGAACGAACCTGAAAGAGTTTCACAGAAACTACAGTACTCCAGTCAGAAACTTCAGAAATGTTCAAGGAGTCAACTGTTGTGCCAGCTTTTGTCCACAAACTGTCAAGCAAAGAAGAAGTTTTTTCAATATAGAAAAGTCATTGGTGAGACGTTGTTTGCGTTACAGCTTCGGCTTGTGCAGCCGGGTTGAGTTGAGGGGTCCTGTGGCTTTCAGATCGCCTGTGGCCGGGGCTTGCCCTGTAGGAGCCAAAAAGTCTAGGCAACCATCGTTGCATGCATGCCAGCCAGTCACTGTTGGGTGCTTCGCCATTCACTGAAATCCGTTTTTCTGTTCTCGTTCTGGCATACCTCCGACAGCATCCGTATCCACTATCGTGGCAGGAGGGATTTTCGTTTAGTAGCGTAGCCCCGAAAAGCTTCAGAGATTGCTGCGCTGTCTCAGCCGAGGCATCGATGGAGAAGTGCCTTCCACGGAGGCAAGAAACCATGCAGTCACTGATGTCCCGGAGGCGAAACAAGAGGCAGCAATAACGCTTTGGCACTAGACTTCTGGTTGTCTCGGTTCCACAGTCCTCGATGTTGCGCTTCTGTCCAAGCATCAAACCCGAGAAATCGCATTTCAGAGCCACATGACTTAGGAGATACCTCTTGTGCCTCCATTACTTCTTTCACAATCCAAAAATGCAAACGTTGCAAAAGAATTTTCCAGAGCACAGGACCCGCTTGCCGTGAAACGAGGCCGCCCCCCGCGGCATCCACATCAAAACACAGCCATCGTATTCAATGCAAAACATCTACTTTGCAAAACAAAAGGCACATTCTTATGTTTTAGTTGCTAAGATGTGTTGCTTTGATATCGCAGTCCTATGCACGGCCAGGCACCAGGTTCGAGCAGAGCCATGGAGCAGTTGGCTCCTAAGTTTTCGAAGCCACAAGACAAGGCTTCAGCATGCTCCAGCATCGTGGAAGCACACAGCTCGCTAGAGGCAACCAAAGGAAGCTATTGGTCCCTCGAATGGTTGGAGCAATGACTCAACCTTGATTAAACTAGTCCAGGTCGTCAGTCAATGAATGGGAACTTCCTGGCACTGTTCGGAAACTGAGCTGCAAGTGGAAGAATCCTCGCATGCTACATGTTCATGCCAACGTAAGTTCAACTATAGCAGTTGCAATTCTGCTACTCAACTCTCAAACGAGAATGATTATGTTGACACTCGGCTCGTCTTGTCACGAACCTCGGCTTCGAATGATGTGCATCGGCTTGATGTTGCAAGCGACGCTCGGATGCTTCAGCCTTGACCAGGCCACGGATGGTCACATGTGAAAGCGACAAGACTCACAACTCCAAAGCCAACAAGTCGAGTTGAAGGCAGATCATTGCCTTGTCCAAGGATTGGATGAGCCCCGAACTTGAACGTCGAGCATCGTCCAGCTATGCGGAGATTTTCGCAGGCATCCGGGCAGCCGTCGGGCACGTCGGATAATTTCAGGCTGCATTTCGCGCACCCGAAGCCATGTCGAGAGGTGAGTGGCCAAAGAATTCAACTCCTACGCAGGGCTCTAGAGCTTCACAAATCATGCTTCCGCGATCTCGCAGCAAGATGTTACAAAATTGCTTCTCGCATTCCGTGCATTTCCTTTCTAGAGCCGCTCGTCACCACATGTTTGTTTTGTCCAAGACTTATCTGTCGTTCTACTTTGTATTGGTCTTCCGCATATGAGATAATGACGCCGCCGCCTCAAGGCAAAGTCAGCCTGACTGTCGAGAGTGTAACGGCCTTTGGCCCCTCGACAGTGCCACTACCCGCATGGCAGGCCGAAGATACCGTGAGTGGCGGACAACAAAAAGTCTTCTGCTTCAGCCGTAAGCACCCCTAGTGTTTTTAAATCCGTGCTAGCCGCTTTTGCATACAATTCATACCTTTCACCAGCCCGAAGGTGCTGTACATATTCGCACGGTCGGAAAATTCTGATACCGTTTTTCCCGAAGGTATCGTTGCGCTAGGCCTTGCCTGGGATCTTGGCCCTCGGCCAGGCCGGTCAGGATACCAAAAAATTGGGCGATCGTGGGATCTGCTGCCTTGACGGGGGCCCTGAGGCCCACACCTGCAAAACCCCATTTCCACGCCTTTCTGAGACCGTCAAAGAAACTCTTACCATTTTATTACATGTCCTACGACCTAAGCTGTAACACGTCAAGGGTTCCGGCTCAAGCAAGCATCCGAGCATTCGGTCGGCAAGATATCGAGACCTTCCTGGACACTTGGGCGTCGATGGAACAGCCTACGACCAGACCCGTCCTAAACCCGATAGTTGAGTTTGCATGTTACAGTGTAACGGTAAGATATTATCTATTGCAAATGGTTGCATGGCGTTTTAGACCCCACTCCGTTTGCAGTTTGCCATTTCAAGCTGAGGCGAAGCCACGCATGATGCAGTCTGTTCTGCAGATAGTCACGGAGCGCCGGGCGCTTGCAGCCGCATTGGCCGCGGCTGGCGCATCTCTGCTGGCCATCAAGCTCCTTTGCCTCCCTTGTCTTGAAGCTTGAAGCTTTTAATGACCTGGTGCAGTGGCTGAAGTATGCTCAAGCTACTAGAATCTTACTAGCTTTTAGAAAACCTCGCACTGGCTCTTCGCGCTGTGGTTGTCTGCGAACCTGAGGCTCCTTCTCCAGTCGAGGCCTGAGCGATTTCGACAGGTTCCCGGAGGGTGGCTACTCGGTGTCCTTCCAGAGACGCAGTACGGCCGGCGACTCTTTCACAAAATCATGGAGTGGTCTGACAAATACGGCGAGGACTGCTGCGCTCCTCTGATACTCTAGCTTAGGTTTGCCGAACTGCCGGATTCCACCCCTAAAGTGTAGCATGTTGACTCGAGCGCTCTTCTAGTCCCTTCCAGTACATGAATGTGAAGTCAGGGCTAAGGGGCAGCCTTCTAAAAAGGATTTCTTTATTCAGATGCAAGATGACTGGTGGATACAAGAAGACTTCAGAAGACCTCTGTCTGATGTCAGAAGTTGCAAACAGAACACGCGGCGGTCCCACAGCAGGGCTTCAAGCACGAAAAGTCTGCAGAAGCTATACTAGTTTCGTTATATGAAGAGCGCCTGGAGTTTACGACATGTTTGCGTTCGTTTGCTGGGGTACAGGGCATGCTAATTCCGCGATGTGAGGCATTGTAAGATTTAACTACTACTTGTTACGGTTTTGTTTGCTGAGATGTGGGGCAGGGAAATGTGAATGACTTCTTGCCGTTATTTCCAGGCGGTCTTGGGCATGGTACCATGGACCTGTTGCTGCTGCCGGGTTTGTTGGATGTGGGGCACAGCAAGTTGTTCAATTCGTTGCCCTTGGTTTGTTGGGAGCTGGGATGTGGGACAATTGCGATAAACGTCTTGCTGCCGTT
The DNA here is from genome assembly GCA_905221615.1 of Symbiodinium sp. CCMP2592. Taxonomy (NCBI): domain Eukaryota; class Dinophyceae; order Suessiales; family Symbiodiniaceae; genus Symbiodinium; species Symbiodinium sp. CCMP2592. Next base: position 8,844 of record CAJNDT010000256.1, on the reverse strand, counting down.
GGTCTAGTCAGATGTGGGGCATTGCTACTAGTTACTAGTAGATGTATTCGTTGTCTTTGGTTCACTGCGATTGGGGAGGTTAGGGGTGGGATTGGAAGCTGCACGAAAGCCGAAGCTGTACAAATCGAGCGGGAAACGGTCGCACGTCTAAGAAACTGATTTCGCGAGGATTGTGTGAAGGAAGACATGTTTCGTTTTGATTTTCGTTTGTAGCTCGGGCTGTTCTTGGATATCCATGAGGATTTGATGCCCAATACTGCTGCAATGGTCATTGCATGTATGTGTTGATGTCATGAATTGGTTGTGCCCGTTGACGTGTTTGGGCTTATCTGTGCATCGCGAGAGAATCTGGAAATTGAGAATAAGCTTTGTTTTCGGGTTGATGCCTAATTGCAAGTCGTGGTCACCCTTTGCGATGCATATAAGTGGTGAGCAAAAGTCAGGTGCATACTTAAAAGCAGCATTTCCGGTACATACGAGTCATGATCCGTTTGGGGTTACATGCACTGGTCACAAAGATGTGTCTCCACGCTGTCTTTGACGTTTGTGCCTAGGCTCCGGCTTTCAACATCTCTCGAGCGTCTATAGACTATAGACGTACTACAACTAGTTTGACGCCGCAATACAGGTGTGTGTGTGTGTGCGCATCCTGCACAACAGGTGAAACCCTTCTTTCGGAGGCAAGTCTCTAATATCCAGCGAAAAGCCGTTTTGCAAGCGACGAAGGTCCTGTGATGTCCTGTGCAACGATCTCCTTGTTGCCGGTCACACAAATGAGAACACCGCTCATGTGGAACGTGCTTTCTCTCGCTCGCGCTCTCTCTCTCTCTCTCACGAGGCATTGTTTGATTTTGTGCCATCTTCGTTGCTCCACACACAAAGTGAGCAGGAAGGCATCTTTGAGTACAATCTCGCTGGCTCTCGGACGGTCTGCTGCTGCAGCTGGGAGCACGCCAAGGTAGTTCTTGGTCTGCGCCCTTTCAAGATGCAGAGATTCAGTGCATTATCAAATGCCTCCTCGATCGTCGCAGGCAGCTTCTTTTCCGAGGGAGAGCGTTGGAAGCGGGAGCGGCGAATCCTTTCCCCTGCCTTCAACGCAAAGAACGTAGAGAGCCTTATCCCTTCTGTGCAGTGCGTGGCAGAGCAACTCCTCCAGGAGATAGACAAAGAGATTTCAGCCGGAAAGGAAGTGGACTTTTCAGCCCTCCTGCCGTTGTACACGGCAGATGTGATATGCAAGACTGCTCTTGGACAGGAGCTGAATTTGTTGCAGACCAGGTGCCCTGACCTCATCGATGATATGAAGGTCCTGGAAGATGCCGTGCAGACGCGCATGTTTGCCCCCCTGCCCTACTGGAAAGTACCGGGTCTGGCTCCGTGGATTGATGACGGGGACAAAATCAAGAAGAAATTCGACAAGCGCTGTCAGCAGACTATGAAGCTAGCGGACAGCGGCGGCAAGAGCATCACGGAGAAGCTGAGGGCAATGGAAGGCGACAAGTTCACAAACCAGGAGCTGTTGGACAACATCCTCATCTTGCTCATTGCCGGGACGGACACAACAAGCCAGGTTTTGGGGTGGGTTTTTTACCACCTGTCCAGGGATCAAGAGCTGCAGAAGCAGGTGGCACAAGAAGTCCGCTCACTGCCGGAAGGGGAGCTTTCCACTGAGCAGCTAGAGTCGCTACCCTTGGTTCGCGCAGTGTGGTTGGAGACGCTTCGGGTCACAGGACCAGCCGCATTTCTTGCATTCGAGAACCTGGAAGAATTCACATTGGTGGGCAAGAGGCAGCCGCCCAGAACGCAGTTCGCTATTCCATTCCAGTACATCCTCGAGAATGATCCTGAGGTCAAGAAGAAGCTTGGGAATGACCTGCGCTGCTACCGCCCTTCCCGATGGCTTGGACCAGAGGGCATCATCAAACATCCGCCATTCGACACGCTTTCTTTTGGGTTCGGGCCTCGCATTTGCCTTGGGATGCGCTTGGCAGAGTACGAGGGCCTTCTTGCCATTGCCAGAGTTGTCCAGAGGTTTTCCTTCATGCCGTGGGAGAAGCCAGAGCCTGAAACGACCCTCAGCTTTACATCCAACACGCCAGTTGAGCACATCACCATCGGTGTGCAGCCACGGACTTGGTAAAGCCAACGCCGTGGTTTTAGCTTGAAGCTTCGCTTGGAAACTCCAAGCTGCCGGCGCGGTTGTAGTTGAAGCCTTGAAGCTTAAGGCTGCTGCTTCCAGGGCCCATTTTCCAGGCTCGATGTCGGCCTTAACGAGACGAGAAACGGCTTCACATACACCGGTAAGCACTTGCGATGTGCGTAAGTGGCAGAACAGACAAACAAGATAGTAAGTACAGTCAGAGACATCAGAGTAACATGATAAATAGTCGATTGATGGTGAGAGTAAGAGTAACAGCAGCCCTTCTTGTGCAGATGCTGGCCCGGACTTGGGAGTTCATAGGTCGCCTTTGGAGGTCCTTAGTATTTGGAGAACTGTTTATGTAGGAAGCAGCTCCTGGGAAAAGGATGGTGTGTAGTCTTTCCGTTGCAGACAATTGGAAATCCCTGCCAACGGTGCTCCTCTGGCTCGCAGCTGTAGCAGGAGATTTTGAGGCTCATCTAGACATTCGAGACTTCAGCCCGAGCTTGCCTCCAAGTCCAATCTCGCTCCTTGCGGGAGTAGGTGGTGTTCGACAGGGGATGGGACGAGGACACTTGGCCACAGGGCTCGCCTATACGCTGTCGGCGGTGACATAGAAACCGTCCCCAGCTCCGTTGTTATCAACTTCCCTTGTGTAGGCACAGATCTGTGCCAGGAAGCGTTGGGCTGCATCCGATGGCACACTTTCGCGGTGATGCTGGGCATTCTGTCCACATGAAGCCTTCGAGTCGAAAGGCCCTTTGCCTTTGTCTATACTACGGTCTGAAGAGTCGAGGTCCCGTGAATGAAGTGACAGAGTTGATGAAGCTGAAGTTTCGGCTGGTTGAGTAAAACTATCGTAGCACATGCATCGTCGCGATCGGCAACCCTTACACCACTCGCCCTCTTCATCACAACTGAATCCAGCTGAGCTTCGTTTGTACTAGCATACACGCCAGAACTTCACCAAGCCGAGAATCACCCTTTCAGAAGGAGATATATGGAGCCTCAGAACGGCATTCACCCCTAAATCCTAAAAGCCTTATAATCCCTATAGAACCTATGTCATTAGATGTTTGACTGGTAATTAGTAACTACTCAGGTTGCCATATGAAAGGCCTCGACTCGGCACCCCGACCATTTCTACGACACTGACGCGTCCGTGGCAGTGGCCGCGCCAGACTCGGTAGGCTCAGGGCTTGAGCTTTCTCTCTTGACAAACGACGATTTCTGTTTCTTGGCTTCTGCTTTGAGCTTGTTGTGTTTACAGTTTGAGGTTCTTGGGTTTATGGTTTGAGTTTGTTGGCCTTGTCAAGGGCCGATTGTTTAAAGCTGAGGTTCTAGTCCGAGACCCATCAAATCGTAAACAGGCACTGGAGACCCCCAAATCCAGCTTCAAGTAAGTTCAAAGCCCAAAACCATCACGTAAAGTTGTGCCCTCAATCCAGACACTGTTCAACTTAGAACAAGCTACTTTTTTGAGTAGGGACTGAGGGATGTTGAGGGCATTGAGAGTGTTCAGAGCATTCAGGGTGTTGAGAGTGAGGGTGACAGGGTTTAAGTTCTTTTCTGTTGAAGCTGTTAGGGTGCATTAGGGTTTCCAGGATGTGGATGGATGTGTTAGGATTTAGGATGCAGGAAAAACATGTGTAGCCCCAGACGGAATTTAAAAGACATGGGGGGTTAAAGTCATCGACAAGTGTGGGGGTTTGGGGTCAGGGAATGCGAAGGATTCCGGCTCGACGAGGCCGACTCCGAGCAAAGGTTTCGCGAGGGTTTAAGTGAATTGAAGGGTTTGACCCCCGCGAGGGTTTAAGTGAATTGAAGGGTACGGTTTAGGGTTTAGGGTTTAGGGTTTTTTTATAAAAAAACACATTCGTTTTTGAAAATATTTCTTTGCTTTTGGAGGCTTCGAGCCTGGTCTAGAGGTGTCGGACCAGCTCCAAAAACAGGCCTGTTCTAGCCCAGTGGTCCTTGGCCCGCCTCCCAACCCGAAGGTCCCTGGCTCGATCCCCCCTGTGCCCTCTGCCCTCTTTTTCCCTCCCTCCCGACCTTCCCTCCCTCTGTTTTTAATTAAAAACGGAAAGGCCAAGGCGGCCCTGCCCTGGCCCCCTGCTGCCCCCTGCCCCCTGCCCCCTGCCCCCTCCCTGTCCCTGCCCTGTGTCCGGAAGGGGGGGAATAGGCCCACCTGTGGCCTAGTGGTCTGTGCTGTGCTCTGGACCCCAAAGGTCCCTGGTTCAAGCCCCCCCTCTGTCAGCGGCACTGTGGCTCAAAGATGCCCCTTAAAGGGTTTGGAAGTGTTTCCAGCTCGCCAGGGCTGGAAGCAGAATGGCTCGACTTGGCTGCCAGTATAGGAGAAGCCTACAGCATTGAAGAAGCACAAGAATTCGAAGCCAAGAAAGCCAACCAGCAGGCCAGGGATGAGAAGAAGAAGTCCTTAAAGGCTTTGAAGGCCAAGCCTAAGACCAAGCCAAGGGCCAAGCCAAAGCCAAAGGCAAAGCCCAAGGCAAAGAGCAGGAAGAAGAACAAGCCAAGGAAAAGGACCAAAGAGCAAGAGACAGTCAAGAAGCAAGGGCAAAGAGCAAGGAGGAAGAAGGACAAGGAGGAGGAAAAGAAGAGGCAGAAGGAGGAGAAGCTGAAGGCTTTGAGGATCAAGTGGAACTTCAAGTACCAAGTTGAGAAAGAACTCAGGAAATCTCGAAGAGATGCCAAGAAGAAGTCCGTGAGTGGGTTCCATAGCAGTCTCACCCAGTGGCACTGAAGCCAGATGAGCCAGGCAAGAAAAAGGTGTGGTGCAGTGCAGTGCAGCATGACATGGTACAGCCAAGTTCATCCCCACACCCTGTTTTTTTTAGCTTGAGCTTTGAAAGCCACTTTTGCAAGGATTTCCCTTTTCTAGCTTATGTTGGTCTTACTGTGGAATTGGGTTTAAGGGTTTAGGGTTTGGGGTCCAAGCCTTTGATGTAGAAACACCAAAACTTAAAATCTAAGCCTTAACCCCTGAATCTTAAGCCTTAAACCCTAACACCAAATACTTAAAGTCTACATCCTCTTATCTTTGACTCCTTAATGAAGGAGACCCTACCTCGGTAAGCCCTCAGCTCTTCGTCGTCCTTCTCTATGAAGGACCAGATGCCCTTGGCTGGCCATTCTCTGGCCCTAAACCCTAAACCTCCTCCTCTCCTCTTCCTCTACTCAAAATAAGTCCTGCAATAAGCCAAAATAAGCCAAAATGCTTGTAAAAGGAGCTTATAAACCTCCTCCCCTTCTCTTCCTCTACTCTAAATAAGTCCTGCAATAAGCCAAAATAAGCCAAAATGCTTGTAAAAGGAGCTTATAAACCTCCTCCCCTTCTCTTCCTCTATTCTAAATAAGTCCTGCAATAAGCCAACATAAGCCAAAATGCTTGTAAAAGGAGCTTATAAACCCTAAACCCGAAAATTTTATCATAAAAGGTAAACTTTTCCTCTCATCCTACCCTCCCCCCACAAAGCCCTGAACCAGTAAATCCTGCAATAAGCCAAAACAAGCCGAAATGCTTGTCAAATAAACCAAAATGCTTGTAACAGGAGCTTATCAACCCTAAAAGCCTTTAGTAAAATCACAAGAGCAATGTATCGGCAGTCGCAAAAATCGTATGGGGGACCATAGCACTTCCTAAAAACCAGGGGGGTGGGGGACCGGACCCCTCTCTTTTTACTCCTGTTGTCCCTGTCCCCCCCCCCCTCCCCGGGCCCCCCCCCGAGCATAAAGTACCCCTTAATTAAAAAAACCCATCAGCTCATTATTATTAGAAGAAGACAGGGACTAGGGGGAAGGGGGGGGGGACAGGGGCAATTGGAGTAAAGACAGGATGGTGGTGGAAAAGAGAAGGAGAAAGGTATAGAGACCATAATAAACAAGGAGAGGGAGAGGGAGAGAGAGAAGGAAAAAGAGAGAGGGAGAGAGGGAGAGAGAGAGAGAGAGAGAGAGAGAGAGAGAGAGAGAGGGAGGGAGAGGGAGGGAGAGAGAGAGGGAGAGGTAAAGGGAGAAAGAGAGAGAGAAAGAGAGAGAAAATGAGAGACATAAATATGAAGAGAAAGGAGAGAGACGGAGACAGACGAGAAAAAGAGAGGAAGAGAAACCGACAAGAGACAGACCACACATGTGAAGCCTTTCTGTGTTGTCATGTCACTGTCAGTTTATGCAGCAGTATGACTTGCGAGTTCTGTTACAGCAGTCCTTGGTTGGAAAGGCCCATAGCAGCTAACGAGCTTGTAGTGGTGGAGGCCATGGCTCATGCTTCGTTCCCACCAGAGGTTGTGGACATCATTGGAGGGTATTTGCCTGGCCTGATCATAAGGCCTTTCGGTGAAGATGAAGTGGTGACTCCGCACTACAACCCAGCATACTGTCTCCTACAGAGAAACTTTCTGGGTGCATTGCTTCGCTTGAGGGCTGTGCAGAGAGCACTTGTGCAAGCTCCAGCAGTGCAAGCTCCAGCAGAGCCACTGCCAAATCCAATCCAGGTTTTCCCCCTGGACCTGGACATGAGTTTTTGCAAAGTGCCAACAAATCAGCTTCCAGAGCCGCCATTGCTGGATTACCAGCTTCTCCAGCAGCCTATCCTCAAGATATATCCAGAAAGGCCACAGGATGTCATCCAAGTGTGCCCATACCCAATGGCTGTGTATGTTCCAGTACCTGCTGGTGAAGACATGCAAGACTGGAAGGAATATCTCTGTGAGGTTCTTTGGAGAGCGGGATCAGAGCAGCCAGTTGCCACACCAACTGATCACTCAGGCTTGACCCGAGGGGCGATCAAGGTCCAGAGCGAAATGTTCAAGGCAGTGCTCCAGAGTGCAGGTATTGCCCAGGTGTATGTAGGAAGATTTGGGATGAAGCAGCTGCTGCTGCCGAGCCCACAACAAGTCTTGAATCAGATTCCACATGTACCAGATGCTCATACTGCTATGGACATTGGCCTCATGGCAAGGGATGAGAACCATGTGTGGCTGTTTGGTATTCGTTGCAGTGGACATGGTGTCTGGCATGACAGACGGAATGGCTTCAAATGGAGGGTGCTGCCCTTGGTGCCTGGTTCTCAGAGAAACCTGGGTGGGTTCATTTATGGATCCCTCGAAGGAAAGCCTCATGGATCTGGCCCTTTTGGCAATGATGAAGGCAAAGCCATACAGCTATATCCCCTCCTGCACCACACAAGATTGGCCCTGACAGGACTGGACCCTGTGTGGCCAAGCCACATGTACCACATGATCAACAGGAAGCAAGCTCTTCAGGACTACACCTTCCAGCTCCTGGGCCGTCTTCATCAGGCTACTGGTGGCAGATTCGAGACCAGAGTCAGAGCATCAGCTGCACAGTCATTGGCAGAGCTGCTGCCTGGAGCAATGCTGAATCTGGACTATGTCAAGAAGCTGATGGAAACAGGGTTGATCCAGATCAAGCGAATTTCTCTTCAGGAATTCAAAGCACATGTCCTGGCAGCATGGGCTTGGGCAGAAGCAGGAGACTGCTTTGGATGCATGGCTGCTCAAGGGCCTGACACAAATGACCCAGGACAGGTAGCCTTGTTCAAGGGCAAGAGAGTGATCTACCTCAACTTGCTGGCCACCCTTGGATTCGCTTCTGGGAAGTGGAACACCACCCTGCAGGAACACATCTCAGAACCTTTTGTTGGGGCCCAAGCTGATGAGCATTGGATTCCAGCCCCCCATGCAGCACCTGCAAGGGTACCTGCTGCACGTGCCATGGCTGCACCGGCACTTGGACCAGCCAGGCCTGCAGACATCTTCCTCGGAGGTGAGGAATTGGAAGATCCTGCCAGGCAGAGAGCACTGAGGCTTATAAGCAGGGCCCCAGCTCAGCCACTGCAGCCTGCCCCCCCGTATGAGGCACCCACACCCCAGGAAGTGTCAGGAATCACTGTCGCTGATCTTTGCCCAGAAGAACTCATCATTGAGAGCTTGCTTCCAGATCTGAAGACAAGGGGTAAGGCAGGTGAGCGAGGCAGTGGCAAGCCAAAGTTTGCATACATTGGAGGCTGGGGACCCCAGGATAAGGCCACAAGGATCAGCAAGGGGTATGACAGCAGAGCTTCCATGGCCAGAGCAATCTGGACGTGGAGCAGCATCAACTGGTGCCACAGGGTCAAATACAGTTTGCCCTCATAGGCACCTTGTGCAGCAAGGACGTTGGACTCACTGGGAGTGTAAGACTCTAGGTGACTCCTCCTAAGAGGGGTGGACATACAGCTGGCTGGCATGCAAAAAAAAGAAGTGCTGTGTCAGTGCTGGCATGTAATGGATTGTTCCTTGTGCTGTGCACTGTTGTCTCTTGACAAAAGGTGTAGGCCAAGGAAGTGGAAGGATATCTGTATTGCTGCCCTGCCTGCCCCTGCCCTGCCCCTGCCCCTGCCCTGTGCCCCTGCCCTGCCCTGCCCCTGCCCTGCCCCTGCCCTGCCCTGCCCTGCCCTGCCCTGGCCCTGGCCTGCCCTGCCCTGCCTACCCTGCCCTGCCCTGCCCTAAACCCTCCCCCCCCCCAACCCGAAACCCTCCTATAATCCCAATAATTCTCTCAAGGGAAAGGATGTTGGGGATGAGCTACTAAACCCTAAACCCTAAACCTTGAACCCTTTTCCTGTCTCCTCTTCCTCTCCTCTTCCTCTCCTTTGCTTCTCATCTTCCTCTGCTTTTCCTCTCCTG